>PVJD01005878.1:0-107399 GCA_004026545.1 Mormoops blainvillei | reverse complement strand
TGCCTGTTCAGGTCCTTTGCCCATTTTTTAATTGGCTAGTTTGTCTTCCTGGAGTGGAGTCGTGTGAGTTCTTTATATATTTTGGAGATCAAACCCTTGTCGGAGATATCATAGGCAAATATATTTTCCCATATGGTTGGCTCCCTTTTCATTTTGCTGATGTTTTCTTTAGCTATGCAGAAGCTTCTTATTTTGATGAAGTCCCATTTGTTTATTCTTTCCTTTATGTCCCTTGCTCTAGGGGATATATCAGTGAAAATATTGCTGTGTAGAATATCTGAGATTTTCCTGCATATGTTCTCTAAGACTCTTACACCACACACAGAAATAAAGTGTTTCTCTTATAGACAGCATATACTTGGATCTTTTCAAAAAATCCATTTGGCTACTCTACATTTTTGATTAGGGAGTCTAAACCATTTTCATTTAAAGTAGCTACTGATAAGAAAGGACCTACTATTGCCATTTTGTTCATTGTTTTCTGTCTGTCTCATACAGTTTTGTCCCTCTTTTTATTCCTTGCTATCTTCTTTTATGTTTTGTTGATTTTTTTTTTTTTGTAGGAACATGCTTTGACTCCTTTCTCATTATCTTTGTGTACCTCCTATAGGTATTTTTTTGCGGTTACTATGGGACATACATAAAGCATCTTATAGTTATATTACCTGTTTTTATATTAACTTGGAGTGCAGGATCCTCTTAAGTGGTCTCAGATTTCCTCACAAAGGGAATCAGTTTGTGTACTGTTGTTAGGTCACTGTCTTCACAGGAAAAGTAGGATCCCATTCCACCATCTCGACCCCTATCATCCTGAGTTGTTGTTTTTTTTTTTGAAAGAAAGAAACTATATTGTCGCTCCTCTTGTGGTTATTTAAGAGAAGCTGAAACTCATTCAGGCAGGCAAGGAAGTAACTACCCAAGCAAGTGAATGAAGAAGTGGGGAAGCTTCCATGCTCACTCTGGTACCTTTGAAAAATTCTTACCCACTCTCACCTTCTCCACAAATTCCTCCAGGGCTCCTCTAGACCCAGATGTCCAGTCTTTTCCCTGTCAGGATGTTCTCGGACAAGGGCAAACTCAGCTGTTGGTCTTTGAGATATGAAGTTCTAACAATGAAGGATTTCCTTCTGCCCTGCGGGGACGAAGACAGAGCCTGCCAGGCTGCTAGTTCTGCCATATCGGTGTTCTCTCCTATGATTGTCACTCTGAACAGGGTGTGAGGTGGGAGCTCTATCTACTTTTTCGTTTTTGATATAAAGCTGTTACAGAATTTATCACGCTATATTGAAATTATTGTTTTTCTGTCCGACTTCTCTAATACTCTGTGAGCCATATGAAGGATGTGTCTGATTCATCACCTTGCGCCCAGACTAAGGTTCCATAAAGTAAATGCTTAGCCAGTGTTTCCTGGGTGACTGGGAGGAAGGGAGGAAGGGAGGGAGAGAGAGACAGAGGGAGGGAGGGAGGGAGGATGACAGGGAGGGAGGGGTGGATGGATGGATGGGGCACTGATAGACTATGAGGCTTCAGTGAGCAGGGGCAGAGTTAGTTCTGGCCCTGATTTCTGATGTATGGAACAATATATTCTGACAGCAGCGATATGAGGTGAATGTATTTCTTTGGAAGGTTTCACATGGCAGTATGGTATGGTCCAACAGGCAGCTAGCCTAAATACAAAGAGATATGTAATACCCATGTGTATTTTAGACCTACCTGTAGTGCCCTCAATGAGTAAAGCTAGTCAAGTCCTTAAAGCATGCCTCAAAGAGTAGAAACCGCTATTTCAAAAACCACCTGCAGATATCATGCCAAACTGATATCTGTAGAGAGCATCCCTCCCAAACCATGCTCAGGATATTGTACTCTCACTGTCGTCTCAGATAATACTAAGCAGACAAAGAACCTTATAGGTTCTCATGACACTTCATTGGCATATCAGCCTGGCAGTTCCTGTAGGCAATGTGCTATCTCAAATTTGGCTTTTAAAGGGGTGGGGGGAGAATTAGTCCCTTATTTTTAAGTCAACTCTTTTCCTACATTGAAACATCTTTTGTAGACCTTCAGACCTTTCAGACCTTTCTCATCTCCATAACAGTTAAATGCTATGGTGAACACTGGGAAGGGAGGCATTACCAAGGCATAGGGAGGACCGAATCAATAAGGGTCAAAGCTTCTGTTGGGAGGCTCCCACTATTTCATAACTTCACCCAGGACTCCTTCCTACCTGAAATAGATATACTCTCTCCTTCCCGGCTCCAGAGATGTTAATATCCTCCCCATCACCCAGCACTGGATGAAGTCCACAGTTCCACAAATCCCAGCCCCCTAAGTTCTAAATGTCTAAGTCTATTCCCATCACAAAACAGGAAGCTGAAAAAAGCTTTATGATTTTTAAAAAATACAGACTGCCTCATGACAGCAAATGAGCCATCACAAAAATACCTTCTAAAGGAAAATACAAGGGGAGACAAATTCAGGTCAAGGCAAGCATGAAATGTCCAGTGACTGCGCCTTACACTAGCAGGTCCGTTATAACTCAGTTTAGGTCTAGAATAGTACTCCGCACTGAGATGTTCAATAAAGGCCTGTATTCTCTCAGCTGACCTCCAGTTTTAGTCTTCTGCACATTCTATCATTCAACTCTGTTGTCTCTTTATTTTTTGTCTTTTCTAGATAAGATTAAGAATCAATTTTAGGAGGTACTGGACAATAAGATTCATCTGGACAGGAATTATAATATTTCAGCACATTTTTAAATTATAACCTCAATCATGTGTGGTATGCTTTAGCTACCATAGGCTGAATGAAAGGCTTTAGATCTTTCAAGTCGTATAATATAGTGGTTAGAAACACAGGCTTGAGAGCCTGACTTCCTAGGCCCAAATTCCAGACCTGCCATTTTCTAGCTCTGTGATCTTGGGCAAGTTTTTTGTTTCCTCATTTAAAAAATAAGGTGAATATGTTACTGGGTTATTGGTACTCAATATTATTGTATTATTGTGAAAAGTGAAGGAGTGAATATATTTAAAATGTTTATAACAGTATCTAGAGCACAGCATAAACTAAATAAACATTATTCATTTATTGAATTCTGCAATATAACTTGCAGGATAGAAGTACATAGGCTTCCAAAAGCAAACAAACCACACACACACACACACACACACACACACACAAGCATTATTTCAAGCTTACCTCCAAAACTTACCGGCACTACAAACCTAGGCAAGTTGCTGCACCCCACTGATCCCCAGTTCCCTTATCTGAAAATAATCATCATCAGATCCAGCCATATAGCTCTTGGGAGCATTACAGGAGATAATCCATGTTCCATTAGTGACAATAAATGATCTGCCACCCCCTCCTTCCCTCATCATGGGTACCCTTTCCTTTCTTCTTCATGGTCTCCCCACTCTGTCCATATCTCCCCAGGGATCCATCCTAAGCCCTTTTCTCGTCTCATTCCATGCACTCTCTTCATGTGACCTCATCCCTGCCATGACTTTAATTGTAATTCCTACAGACCGACATTCCAAATCCCTACCTACCTCCTGTCCACATATTTCCCCTAAGTGCCGGTCACATATACCCTCCTACTCAACATTTTCACTACTCTCTCCCACAGACACTCAGAGTCAAAGCTGAATTAATTACCACCCTCCAAATCAGAGCCCCCTCCTTTGTCGATTATTAAAGTGAATGGCACCCATACCTACCTAGCTATTCAGACAGAACCTTGGGTGTTTTCTTTAACTCTCTGTCTCACTACTGACATTTTAACACTCACCAAGCTTTATCAGCCCTGCCACTCTAATTCTCTCAAATACTGCCCTCTACCCTCTGGCCCCTGTCACTGGCCTAGTTCAGGAAAACAGCTCTTTCTTAGGTGACTTGAAGAGCTTCCTGACTGGTCCCTCCCCTGTATACTTCAACATCATTACCTCTCAAAACCTGTCCGCTTTCTGTAATGAAGCATTAGTAAAATTGCTCTAGATTTTAAAAATAGAAATAAAGATATTATTTCCCCCTGGTTGAACAGACTTCGGAGTTCTCCATTGCCCTGAACATTAGGCCCGCCTTCTTCAGAGTGCGCAAAGGTCTTTGATGCCTGCCCCGGATCCCCCCTTACCCCATTTCCTCCGTTTCCTCCTCAGACTCAGTTCTCCGGCCCTGCACTCACATTGCTCTACCCTTCTGAGCTTTCTCTTGCCTCTAGCCTTTGCTTATTGTTCATTTTGCCCTTTCACTTGGTCAACTACACTCTCCAAGCCTTTAAGTCTCCACAGAGGCTTACCTTCTTTAAGAATCTGCTTTTGATCCCCTCCTCCTGATCTGTGTAAGGTGCCCTCCTCCAAGCTCATGCAATACCACATGGTTCTTCCCATTCTAGCATGCACCATACTGGATTTGCTATCTTTTTACACCTTTCTACCCTGTTGGGCTATAAACTCCTTGAGAACAGGGACACTGCATAATTTATCTTGCATTTATCTTTTATTTTTCCTGCCTGGCATATAGTAGTCATTCAGTAAAGAGGAATGAATAAAAAAGAATTGATGGATGTTAGTTGACACTTTCTTCTATTCTACAGAGCCCATCTGATCAGAGTTTTACAAGATGGGGTCAAAAGTTCTCCTCTGCCACAGTCCCTCTTGCAGAGGGTAATTTCTAGAGAATAGGGATGGCAAACCATCGCCTGAGAGCCAAATTCAGCTCACCACCTGTTGTTGTAAATAAAATTTTATTGGAACACAGCCAGGCTCATTCATTTATGTATTATTTATAGCTGTTGTCGGGCTTCAGTGGTAGAGTTGAGTAGTGATAACAAGAGCATATGGCCTGCTGAGCCTAAAATATTTACTCCCCAGCCCTTTACTTAAAAAGTTTGCCAACGCCTGCTATAGAGTCTTGCTGGCGAGCATCTGAGCCCATTCAGCTCTGTGCTGAGATTCCAATATGCAACACAAAACCCAAGGAAGGGTCACGGTCTAATATTCAATTTCCACGGCTGAAAGGGATTTCTAATACTTTCTCTCTAGTAATTCTTTATGTTTTTCTGAGCACTTTCATATTCATTAAGGAAAAGATCTTCCAAAACAAATATCACGGCTCCCAGGTGAGGCCTGTGCTGCTGCCCTGCAGACCACATTATGAACTGTGGGGCCCTAGAGCGTGGTCTATGGAATCTCACTACCTAAACCTGGCTCGCTGCTTACCAAAGGTGTGAATTGGAGCAATTAAGGTACTTTAAGCCTCTGAGTCTATTTCCTTTTCTGTGAAACGTGCTCAGTGAAAGTAACATCCAACTACCAAGGTTATATAGTGGGAAGCAGACAGGCATGGAAAGCTCTTAGCACAGTATTTGGTTTATTTACAGTGCTTACTAAGTGTCAACTGTTACGGTCTTGTTCAGCTGTGTGCTAGCACCATGAAAAGAAATTCCATGGAGATCTCCTGGATTTGGGGGTTCCCTCCCAAAAAGGAATAGCCTAGCTATCTAGGAATAACCTGATTCCTAAAGCTTCCTTTCCTCCATACCACTGCTCTGTATGAAATCTGTATATCTCAGTGTCTACACTGAGAAGATCAAAACTGGCATTCCATCCATTTCCTCCATTCTGACACCATTCGGCCTTCCCTTCTCATCAGTGGGCCTTCCCATTGTTCTGTACACTCTCCTGATCGCTCTTGCTATTTTACCTCATCCAGGCTGTTTACCTAAGTTTGCAGACTTCCATCCCTTCTCTTAGCTTGTTTCTCAAAGTCCAGCAGGTGCACCACTTCCTACAGGAAGCCACCCATGTCTGTGCTCTCCTTTTTCCCAGAGCTCATATACCCCAGGAGAGACAACAGCACTATATATGAGACTTGTTTCCTCAGCTTTTATTTAGCCTCTGTAAGCCTCGATTTTCTCAAGAAGAAATAGGAATAACAGTGTTAATCTTACAACATTGTTGTAAGAATTTACCATAATATAAGAAGTGTTTCCTGCACATAATGGTTTCAGTTCATCTTGTCTTCCATGCTTTTAGCATAGGCTCTTCCACAGTTTTTCACTGCTATCTGAAAAACACATAGCATGGCCCCTGGACTGATTAACATGCATTGCCCCAGACAGCAGTGCTGCTCCCACTGATTGACGTCTTAGGGCCAGATGAGGGACCCTCACAGTCCCACACTGGCTCTTTGTACCCTCTTGTTCCCTGAAGACTTTCCAGGTCAGCCATGTAATCCTCCAAGAAGAAGGGTGTTGGTAGAGAAGACTTTAAGTGCTGCTGGGTGTGGAAGCGGATCTGTCTGTTTGGGGAGAAATTTAAATGCACATTTAGTGATAACAGCGTTAACTGATAAATCAGGGCTTGTGCTATGTCCAGTGCCATATAGCTCTAAGGAGCCTCCTGTTGTTCTGAGTGGCTTTAATTAGTCTTTAAGTTTGCTGTGACTGACAGAATGTCTAGTCTTACCATTCCAAATATGCCTGGTAAGGAGCTCTTGCTGCCTACCTTGTCTGTGCCAGCAGACTCCAGAGACGTTTTGCCAGTGGAGCTGAGAGAGGTAGGCAGCCAAAGCGGCAGCCCCACAACGTTCCTGGGGGTCCTAAGCACTCCTCTAGTGAGCAGACCAGTGCCCTCCCAAGCCGGCAGTGAGTGGGGGTGGCTTGTCTGCAACCAAGGTTTGAGGCCGGCTTTGAGCTAGGTGACTAAAGAAGGTGAGGGCACTTTATGTGCTGGAAGGAAGGGAATGAAGAAGAATAAACTACTTGAACAAAATAAATTCTTAGAAAATAATTTCTAGAGAGAAGCCACAGAAATGAAGAAGAGGTAGCAGTGAGTAGCATAACGGGAATGAGGCTGACGAAAATTAAGTGGTTGGTCATGGACGATGACTATGGCATATGGTGTCAAGAAGACCCATGAGTTGCTGGAGTTCCAGAACTGCCTCTGTCGGCACCTCTTTGTGTGCCCTTGACCAAGGGCCACCCCCATTCTGAGCCTCAGGTATCAATCATGGAAAATCATTAATTTGAATTTGATGATTTCTAAGGGTCTCTCTATTCACCTAAAATTCTGGGGTCTCTTGGGAAAGGAAACCTACAACTGTTTTGCTGTTCTTGCTATTTAAATGCATAAATGGCACCTACTTTGTGCTGGTCTAGGAATCCCAAAATAAAACTATTGCCTCTTTTAAACCTTAACACATCCTTAAAAGTTAACTCTTATTTTTTAAAAACTGTACCTCAAAGATATTGCTCCGCTATCTTCTGACTAGTGTTTCTGATGAGAAGTCTGAGAAGTATGATGTCAATCTTATTTTTATTTCTAGGTGTAATATGTCTTTTTTTATGGCTAATTTAAACATTTTACTCTTTAATACCAGTTTCATCAAGTTAAGATGTGCCCTGTGTGTTTTCTTCATTTCTCCTGCTTGTGGTTTATTGCATTTCATGTGGGTTTATGATTTTCATCAAATTTGTTAAAATTGCAGCCATTATTTCATCAAACGTTTTTTCTCTCTTGTATTTTCTAGGATTCCAATTACATGCATGTTAGCTTGCTTGATATTGTCCCATACCTTACTGATTCATTGATGTTCTGCTTATTTTATTTTTCGATCTTTTTTTTCTTTATTTATTTCATTTTGTATAGTTTAGGTTGCTATGCCTTCAAGTTCACCACTCTTTCCTCTGGAGTGTATAATCTGTTGTTAATCCCATCCTTTATATTTTAAGCCTCATTTTTTGTTTATCTCTAAAAGTTCTATTATAAATAGTTGAATAGATACACAGATAGAGACAAAAAAAGCATGAGCAGATAAGGAAACTCTTGCCAGACAGTCAGCTGGGTCATAAGGTTCACTGCACTTGTTTTTTTCCTCACAAAGATCACTGAGGTGTTACCTGTTGGTAAATATCTGAAAACCATTGTTTTATACATTTTTCCAGTGCTGTAGTTTTTTTAAGGCAGAAGGTTCTGTTCATTCCATTGGGAAGTGAAAACCTTGTTGGATACTTAAAATTTTTTTTTCTTTACTGATGGTGAAACTGAAGCATAAAGAGTTTGAGTAATTTACTGAAGCTTGTGTGCTTAATAGTTGAAGTAGCCAGGGATTTGAAGTCATTAAATTCTAGGCTTTACTGTCTCAAAAGTATTTTTGTAAAACAAGTCAGAATTTTAACAAATGATAACTTGGTATTTGCCAACTACAGAAGAAGGAAATCAACATGTTGGGGTTTTTTTTTCCCCACATAAATCCATTCAACATTCAAAGGGACAAACCCATTCTGCTCATCCATGTTCTCATCAAAACTAAACATGGATGCTTTTCCAGTGCCAACCCCAATGCTCTGTTTGGGTCTTGTCTGAGATCTGAGGACAGAAGATATTTCTCCTGAACCTTTGGGGCCACAGGATAGATTGACAGAGTCTTCAATTGTGACAGATGCTTATACTGAAGAGAAATATAATGTGTTTTTTCACTGCCATCTGGAAAATGCCTGTTTTCAGAGCACAGACCATTTACTCAAATAGTGTAAAGAGATTATGGTTCACTGTCTATGCTGAATTTTGCATGGTTTTTAGCTAGGTAAAGTTCTCTGAGTTCTATTTTAAGAACATTTCCTGAACGGAGTGGAGAAACAAAAATTATACTGTCCAGAAGTAGCTACTTTTGATATATTTTACTTCTACCAGGAAAAAGAAATAGTAAGTCTGAGCCTCATCCATTTTTCTTGCATCTTGTTTAATAATAGGTAATCAGAGATTTCTCTTCATTTTTAGAAGTTAAACTTTCCTTTTATGTTTCAAAACATTAAAAAGAAAAAAATAGAAGTAAAGTTTGCCCAAATTTTAAGACATCTATTGCAGCATTCTCATTATGACATCTTTTTAGGATTAGGCTAATTCTGCCTAATACACATGAAGTGTTTGCTATTAAGCACTGTGCCTTCTCAGAACACCATGTCAAAATCATTTAAATTTGAGTTGGGGAGGTTGATTTAAAAATATCATCTTTAAAAGGACTATTTCAAGAATGCCTCAGAGCCTCGGGTTCAGCTACAAAGAAATCTGTAATGCATTGAAATAATAGAATGATTAAAGCAAGAAGGGATTTAAATTTCAGAGTTTTAGCTCAGTATTTATGGTTAAAGTACAATGGATGTGGATCTAAAAGGGAAGTTCAATTGCCCAGCTGAATTGAAGACATTTATTTTGGGAGAAATCAAAATGACACATAGAAAAATATTTCTGTACATTTCTTAAATGTGTGCTGTGTCTTATCATACACCCCAGCAATCTTTCGTCATATTTGGATTGCAGAAAGGCCTCAATAACCACAGCTTTTTTGCTGTCAGTCTGCCTGAATATTGGCTGTGAGGATGGGGCAGACTGCTTGGTAGCAATAGAAACAAAATGAGGTAACTCCACAACTTTGATTCAGTGCAGACCTGCGACTCAGTTTTCCTTTGGGGTTACAAAATAGACAGACACATATATAAATCCACACATAATACATATGTGAGCTCAATTTATTGATGGTGAGATACCATCAATTTTAAATGTACCATTATTTTATGTACCTCTAAAGAAAGGCAAAGGCAAAACCAGTACCAGCTAAACTATGACACGTTTTCTTAATACTTTGTATTTTTTATTTTATACTACTTACTAAAAGAGTTTTAAAAACAAACTGAAGAATAATATCAGTCCATAGGTACTTTTAAAATGATAAGATAATATGGGTAAACGATTGAGGTGCCCCCAAATTATCTTCACATTTAGAGGCTAAATTTTCAGTCATCTGCAATTCAGAGTTATCCAAGCCCAACTTTTTTGATGCAACGTCATCCTCCATGCTGTTAGAATATTGCAATTGCAGCATTCTTAAAAGTGCTTCATTATTGTATCCAGGACTGTCTCTAAATGCTAACAGACATTCTTCAAATTTTGATGTGTATACACTGTCAATGAAAACTACATCGTGATTATAGGCTGGCCAGAAATTGTAAGATGTCTTTGATTCACTGATTGTAAGATGCATCCTGATTTCAATGATGATAAAATATGAAAAAATACGAATCTCAGAAGAGGTGAAATTTTATATATTTGTATATGTGTTTGTGTGCATTTATGTATGTATATGTGTGTTTAAACATACACACATATATAAATATTTTTAAAACACATAAAAGAATGTTCTACCTTGTAAGACCTCATTCCCCAGAATAGAAAATCTTTCTTCCTTTCCTGGACACAGATTTTATCTGTGCACTTACCTCTAACTTCAGTATTTCTCCAAGTCCTGACCCAAGCCCAAGTTATAAAGCTCTATCTTAATTGTATCAGGACACCCAGGTTTTTTATGCTAGTACCTATCATAAACAAAGACAATAAGCATGGAAGACCACATGGCATTGGGGAAAAGAATGAGATTTGGAAAAAAGGGGACAAAATTTGAGTCTCACCAAGCTGTAACACTTATCAGCTATGAAGATCTTAGTAAAGTTACATACCCTCCCTGAGCCTCATTTCCTCATCTGAAAATAGTGGTGCATTAATACCAACCTGACAGGTTTGCTGAGGGGGCAGATGAGATAACATTTATACAGATGTAAAATGGTACACACACAAATCTCACTTATACTGGCAGTGCGCTGACACACGTTTTGTGGGCCGAGAGTAGGGTCCTTTGTTGATGGTAGATGATCCTTGACCTTGCTCCTAGCAAAGCAGAAGAATAGATAGTTAGGAAGGAAGTGAGCCAGCTTTGAAAGACTGAAGCAATGGAGGCTGACCAGGGGATAAGGGGTGTTCTGCAGCTGGGGTAAAACAGGAAGCCAACATTTCATGTGGCTCTTCTGGGGTCCCTGTCTCTAGGCTTACCCTCTCCATGAGAACCTTCCTGATCCCAGATGACATGCTGACCATATAGGAGGATCAAAGTAGGGGAAGTTTCATGCATCCTTCATCATCAGGTGGTAATGTACTGACATCCAGGAGATGAGGAATTATAACTATTGACAATGTGACAGAACATGAAAAATAATAATGCATGAAATCAGCTGTATAAATTATAAATTATAAGCTATTTTATGTGTTCTCTTTGTCAATGTTTTTAGCAAGATAGTTTTTAAAAAAGAATACTAAGAGAAACATCTCACAGTGTGATGTACCCATTTTGTCAAACTCAGCCTGCCCATCCCTGTTGCCTATGGTCAGGATGGGTGATAAGTTTCATATCTACTGTCAGCTGTAATCAACTGGTGGTGACTTCTGGGAATGGTCTGTTGAAAAATATTCTGATGCCCTGTTTACATTCAGCAAGAAAGTGTTCTGTGAGGACTTAAATACTAGTATCTACCATGGATGAGGGAGAGGAAAATGTACTCAGTGTTCCATTAATCCATTGACCCTAGCCTGTGGTCCAGGCCATTCATCCAGATATGCTTGTTAGAACCAGTGCTTAAGAGCTAGCTTAGAAGAGAGTTGGTTGTGTACTTACTTCCAATCTTGATATTAATGTCCTGTAACTATTACTAGACTTCTTGTCCTGATCCTAGTGTCCCAGGCTCTTCTGGGATAAGTGATTAACTATGAGTTTATTCAGTCCTTTATTCATTCATTCAACAGATTTTGATTGGGTGCTTCTTGTGTATCAAGAATTGTGCTAGGATCTGGGGATATATCAATGAGCAAGACAGATGGAGTCCCTGGAGTCTTGATGTCAGGAAGGAAGATAGACCTTCAACAAGCACATATGATATTTAATACAACTGCATTACATGCTATAGAGGAGAAGATCTGTACAATATATTATGAATACATAAAAATGGGGGATACCTGGCGTATTCCAGGACTCAGTAAAGGTTTCCTCGAGAAAGACTCATAGAAACCATACTGTCATTTTTAAATACATCTTTAACATTTTCTAGGAAAACCTGTCTGTGAGACATAGGAGCAGCTGTATCAAGAAAGCACATTTGCAATATAATATTGGAAAAGGTTGCCATGTGTTTTTCCGCGGGCCAACTTCTGAAAATATTTTTCACTTAGATTCCCTTTACATTTTGGGAGCGTGGTACGCCTTCCTCCAAATGTGCATTGTCTGGGCCCTGGCCTCCCAGTTTCCCTGCACTAGGCAGAGACACAGGCTTCCACCACAGTGCCTTCCCACTTGACAGGGAACTACAGGGTTTTTATGGACCTTGAGGGGTTAGACACTCAGCCATCACTTTCCCACAGGGAAACTTACTCGCAGCAAGAGCTCACGGGACTCTGAACTTTATGAGAGGACATGAGTCCCATTCCCCAGGCTACCATGTATGGCATTCACAGAGGTGACAGGGCCTGACGGAGCCCTCAGTGTCCAACAGCCTGTGGAGAAAAAGTGCTCATTCCCCAAAGGATTCTCTCCCAGAGGAGGGCTGCCCCACCACCACTCCCTCCCCAGAAGATGGCCTGAGCCGACCCACATCATCCCTCACCCTGGATTCAGTACGGGAGCGCACACACCACCGTGGTTACCTGTGCTCTTATGTGCTTGATTTTTTTTTTTAATCGACACCCACTTCTTTCTCTTCTGCATGACTCATTGTAAATCTCTGATTCTTCTAGAACCCTTGCCAAGCCACTGCAGCCCCCTGTACTTTTTTCCTTCTCTGATTCTTTGAAGCACATTTACTAATAGTCTCATCAAAGCTTGGGGGTTGCAAAGGAAAAGAAATGTATGCTTCTTTACCTACACGATGTCTGAAGCAAGTTTTGGAAAGATAACAGTGAGTTGACCAGGTTGACAGAGAGAGGGGAGGGCAACCCAGAGGAAGAGTCCAGGGTGGGCAAGGGCTTCCCAGCCTTGGTAAAAACACATTGCCATGTGCTAGAGACTAGTAGCTTCCAAAAAGGGAAATGCAGTGACTAAAAAATATTGGCATAGAGGATGGATGTCCTTGGTCACAGTGTTTACTCTTGTCCTTCTCCAGAGGAGGTGCAGCTCTGTGGGGACAGTGTCTTGTTCTGATCTGGGAAGGCATCACACTTCCTGACTTCAGGGATTCATGGTGGCCTTGGGCCGTAGTTTCCCCCTTTGTGAACTGCCACTTAATTGCTGTTCTCCTGGAAACTTACAGAGGCCTCAGTAAAGCATGGCCCCTGCTCCAGCCAGCTCGGCTGGTAGCATCTGCTGAAGGCATGTATATCATCAATAATCTTATTTTCTTCAAGTCTTCTTGTTATGCAGTACAGATATGTGCATCTTTTTTTTTAAGTGAGCAATCAATAAGCTGTGAATCTGTGACTGTAAATGAGACAACTTGTAAAAATACATTTACATTGATATTTCCAACTTAAAATTTATTTTGGTTTTCCTTTAGTTTATTTATGAGCCAGGAATGACACTGATGGAGAATCTGTTTCCACACTAATAACACTAAAATAGATTTAGATGCCTATCAGATGGAAGCTGAGTATCATTTTTAATTATGATTAAAGTGACGTTTTATTATTTTCCCCAAGAGAGTCATGAATTTTGACTCTGCGTGAAATGTTAATTGAATGCACCTCCTGCCCCTTCAATCAGAGGATATTCTTGGAAAGTAATTGTGGTTCTATGTGGGCAGTTGCTACAGGGGGAACTTTCACTGAGTTCGAAGAATCATTCTAGATGCCTATCCCCTTTCTTGCCTGTCCCAGCCAGGAGACAGAATTACACTCATGTGGGTTTGAAATCCAACCGCAGTACTAGTTATTTCATCTCTCTGAGCCTGAGTCTCCATGATACGGTTGTACAATGGGCGTGATACCTACCTCACAAGATGAGGATGTCATAAAACGTTGTAAAATGCTTAGCAAAATGCCCAGCAGATAGTAAGCATACGTAACGTTGTTGTTGTTGTTGTTGTTGTTGTTGTTATTGTATTACTGAAGAGTCAGTAATAATGGGAAATCTCAAACTAATAATTCAGTCCACAGAAGTGGTGGCAGAGAGCAACCGGGGCACAGCTGAGCAAGAAGGCAAGTCCCGAAGAGATCCAGAAGGGGGCATTTGTCCTTGTAACAGCTGTCTCTCGGGCTGCTTATGTTGTGGGGCACCCTCGCTTACTTCTGAGAGGCAACGTAGTACAGTAAAAAGGGCATGGGCTTGGGATCTAATCCTAGGGTTATTAAAATGGAAATAATAATGCTAATTTTAATCATTACGAGGATTACATATAAGGGATAAAAGCATCATCAATATTCTCGATGCCAAATACCAGGGGGCCAAGTTATAAACTGATACACGAAAGCGTAACATGGGAAACTCATTCACCATGATGAGCTTATGAAGATTTCTCTTCTAATTAGGGGAAAATGCCATTGAGCTTTTGGTTGGTTTTCGGAAAAATGAGCTGAAGACCATAAAAGGGCCTGGGCATTGACACTGGGCTCTTGACTTGGCTATCAGTGATATCTGTGCCATGAGGGTCCAGTTCTTAACTCTGTGTCTCCTTCATGGCCAAATTGAGACCCAGCCATCCAGCAATTAGGACCTAATCACTGGTAGGGTGACCCACTTGTTAGGTTTTCTTGGGACTTTCCTAGTTCTAGCATTAAAAGCCCTGTGTCATGGGAAACTCTAATTCTAAGCAAATTGGATGGTTTGTGGCTCTACTTGTCACCCTAGAGATGAGGGGTGACTTTCAGAAAGCCCTGGCATCGTTACAGTGCCCAGAACTACATTTGTGTTAAGCCATTTTTTTCCTAATAAAAAAAAATTCAACTTCAAATCAGCATATTAGACAGATTTCTTTCATTTAAAAGAAAAAACAAAAACAGGTGGAAGAAAACAGAGTCCTTGGGTCTCTAAAATGAAACAAAATGGTGTGATGTATTTACTTTGCTGTAATTCTCTCCCACTAATGATTTTTGGTGTGCTTGGTTTTTTGGGTTTTTTGTTGTTGTTGTTGTTGTTGTTGTTAGTTTTGGTTGGTTGTTTTTTTTTTGTGAATGGTATCATTTGAGTGGATAATGTGGGTATTTCAGTGTCTGAAGGGGTACATGGACAGTGAGACACCTCCATCCCTCAAACCCTCCCCAGACTAAACCTTTGTCCCCCTTATGTGGCAAGTGATAAAGGGAGACAGCAGTTCCAGCGCCTGCCAGCCTCCCCCTGCCCCTGCCCAATTACCTCTCCACAGGAACCACTCTCCCTGCCTTTCTGAGCTTTTCAAACAGGCTCATACCCTGGCCACACCCTCAGAGACTGAACTGATCCCAAGATTGGACCAGGCATCAGGATTCATTCAAAGTTCCCTGAGGCGATGCTGCCAGAGCTGAGATCAGTTTTCTAACCAAAAAGGACGTATGAGCAGCAGGTGGTTCTGGATGCCAACACATTCAACACCTGCATCTGAGGGTACAAATTAATGGGCACGTGCGAAGGGAACTTCAAAGACCTGTCTGTGGGTACCTGAGGGGAAATGAAAGGCGATGACGTTCATTTCCTAGGAGGAACAAAACATTAGATTTGACATCCTACAGCACAATTCGGCATAAGTTAAGCCAAAGGGGACATTTTGAAGTGGTGACACAAATCATATTACTTACGGGCCTCTTGGGAGTCTCACCCATCAGGAACAAATGCCTTGTCCTGAGTCCTGCAGGCAACAAGAGCTGGGCAATGCGCTGCAGCCCCAAGCCCAGAGGAGGAGGTGGTGGCAAGTCTGGGCAACGGTGGAGGAGACTAAGCATCTTCCTCAAATGCCGTGGGGCCGCAGGCCTCAGCTGGGCTGTGATGCATTAAGCGGACTTGCCCCTAAGCGCATGTAAGACTCACCCTGGGAACTTCCGGCAATGTGTACCTGGGAAAGCACCCATCCACCATCAGAATAGGGACAGCTGCAATGCTGTGGATGTGCAGGTGGGGCTGAAGGACTAGGAACATTCAGGGACTAGCTAATAACAGATCCTGAGCACTGGAGGTCTGGCAACAAACCATTGCACAGCTCACTTGAGTGCAGGATCAGCCCATGAGCAAAAGGTCCTTATAGGATTCCTCCAATTGAGGGCTTCCATAATATGTTTAAAGATTGGTTTATTATAAAAATTGTATCTACATACGAGAGAGAGAAGGAACCGCATTCTACAGACTTGAAGATCAGGTGTTCAACCTCAATTCTCCCACTAAGTAGCTACGTGACCCTGAGCAGGTCACTTCCCTTCCCTGGACCTCCATTTGCCCAGTGTTGAAGTGGGAGGTGTGGATAAAGATGACCTACGGGAGGCCTCTTAGCACTGACACTTTAGGGGTTCAGGATTTTTGAGTTCAGTGTTTGTATTAGTCAGGGTTCTCCAGAGGAACAGAACCTGGGTTTGTATGTGTGTATTTTAAAGGAGATTTATTATGAGAAATTGGTTTGTGTGATTGTGGAGGCTGAGAAGCCTCATCGTCTGCTGTCTACAAGCCGGAGACCCAGGAAAGCCAGGGCTGTAATTCAGACCAAGTCTTCTGGCCTGAGAAGCCAACTACACCATCTACACCTGGGGAACCAATGGTGTAGACGGTGTAAATCCTAGTCCAAGGACCAAAGAAGATGAGAGGAGATCTCCCAGCTGAATCAGTGAGGAAGCGGGAAAAAAAAGGGACAGATTCCTCCTTCTTCTGCCTTTTGGCCTACTGAGGTCCTAAAAGATGGGATGAGGCCCACCCACCCTGGGGAGGGCAACCTACTGTGGTGAGTTCATCATTTCAAATGCTAATCTCATCTAGACACACCCTCACAGACACCCCTCCCCCAGAACAATGTTTAATCTGGGCTCCCTGTGAATAGTCACGACACATGAAGTCACCACCACAGTATCTATGTGAACACCGCTCGGTCTTGGAGGAAGGTTTGCCTGGGGGTTTATTGATTCCTCACTCCCAGTCATAGTTCCCCCACTCCCTCCCTGCTTCTCCTAAGCACTTTCCTACAACAGAGCAGAGCACCTGAGATGCCAGGCAGCTTGGTAGAAGTCAAGCCCTACCTGTTAAGATGTCATTCCAACAAACATGTCTCTGAGAAAGACTGTCCTGCCCCCCAACGTTATTTCCCTGTTCAAACAGCTCCAGCTAAAAATCTGAGCCTGGATGAAGATAAATTGACACAGACAGATGTTCTGGCCAGAGTAATTGCCCTGCAGCTCACACAGGAATGCTTAGTCAACATGCCCAGCCTGTGGTCTGAGACGCATGACAAAGCTGGGGGTTAAGCAAAGGCTCAGCAGAAGGCTTATCTGGCACCCTATTGCTTATGGGGCTGGAACTCTCAGGGGCAAATGGTCAGGGGGAGTCTGGGGTTGTAGAGTCTGGCGTAAAGAGCCGATATGAGCTGGGTTAGGAAGATAACAGCAAATGGCTTCCATATCGGGCACCTACAGTGTCCCAGGTGCAGTGTAGGCACTTGTACATTTTATCTAATTTAATTGTCTTTCAAAGCCTAGGGCATTATTCTCTTCATTTTATAGGTGTGAAAATTAAGACTTAAGGGGTTCATAAGAGGACAGGTGGTTTGTGCCCAAGGTGGTCTGATATGAAATCCTATTTTCTTTTCCTCTATTGCATGTTAAATTCTATTATCCTCATTTCACGCACCATTTTCAGAAACTACTAAAGCTCATGGGTCACAGCCAAGAGAACTGGAGAGCACAGGAGGTTAGAGGTGTCAGGACGGGGTTTGCAAAGGCCTCTGTTTAGGACAGCCACTGCAGAGCCCAGCCCTGCCGGGCAGCGGGCTGGCGGCAGCGGCGCCAGCACAGCCACGCCTATGGCTTGTGGCCTGTGGAGGCCAGGGAGAGCCCAGACAGGCAGCGGTGTGCCTCAGTGCTAGTCAGGAATTATGTCAATTTAAGAAATACCGTATAAAACTGAAAGCAGCACATGAACAAACAAGACAAACAAAAGCTCATAGACAGTAATATGGTGGTTACCATAGGGAAAGGCGTAGGTAGTAAAGGGTTAAGGGGGTCAAATAGATGATGATAGAAGATTTGACTTTGGGTGATAAACACAATGCAATATACAAATGACGTATTACAGAACTATACACCTGAAACCTATATAATTTTATTAATTAATGTCACCCCCATAAATATAATAAAAAATAAATACAAAAAGAACCCCAAATAAAATATAGAGATATTTAAAAAAAAGAAAGAAAGAAAGAACAAGTACCTCTTCAAGAGGTACCTGCTTAATTATTTTTGAAACTTTTATTTACATTCGTTTTATGCTGAATTTATTGCTGGACCATAAGTTTTTGTTCTTCAGTTTCTTCTGGGATCTTTTTCTTCTGTGCATCTCCTTCTGTGGTTTGGGAACAATTTGTTCTTCTTTAAGAAGGATCATCTCAATGTGACAGGCCAGCTCATGTAGGGGTTAACCTACCCATAAGCTCTGTGAGCACAGTGGCTCAGCCAGGGGGCTTTGTTCACCTAGATATTCTCAGTAACCAGAGGTTCTATACCCAAACCTGTAAGTTTAGCTTTACCCTCTGCATTTTTAAGCATGTGCAGCAAAAACTCAACATTCTTTTTGGGCCACCAACCCTGTGTTCACCTGCACTGTTTGGCCTGGGCACACATGTCAGCTCCACTGTTGGAAGGACAGAATAGTATGCATTGCTTCTGTAAAGTGGTATCTTTCAGCTATTTGATGGCTTTCTGTATATGCATACCCTCATGGTCTGGGCAGTTGCACGGGTGTTCTTAAAGTGGGCACAAAGAATTGAATCTCTTGACTTTGTGAGATTTTTCTGGTTCAAGTAAATAGTGATCTGTTTTCAGAGATCACAGCAGGTCACCTACAGGAAGAATATTCTTTATTTTTTATTGGAAACTTGGGAGTAACTTGTGTTATGGAGGGATGTATCAAAAAAAGTCTAACAGGCAACATATTAGGAAGACAGACATCACTTGACAACTAAACATTTGGTGCTAATAGCAAGCAAGTCTGAGGGATCATGCATTCACTCAGCGCAAGTACCCTGGTGCCCACTCTGCCCAGGACCGTACTAGAACCTGGGGATGCTGAGTGAGCCAGACCTGGTCCTCCCTTCCAGGAACCTGCACTCCTCTAGGGCCCTTCAGAAAGTGCTGAACTGTGATGGTGGAATGGGGACAGATCATTGGAGAATGAGCTAAGGAATATTTCCATGTCAGACATTTACAGCTGAAAGTCATAGCTATTTGGCTGTGTCTCTTAAGGGGGATGGGGGTTGCAGCTAATGCTTCATGGAGTTTTCATGGGGTAGAAATGAGAAAAATCTATTTCAATTACTTTTTAGAAGTTAAATTTACATAATCATTTGATGTAATTCTGTTCATTATGGGCTTCCCTGGAGTGGCATTAGAGCCACTGTCCCTGCAAGGGCCTCAGCCCTAGAGTTGCAGCCAGACATTTCTCCACACAGGGAGAACCAACCTGCACTCCCTGCAACTGGATGGGCCCTTGGCCAAGGATAATTAGGCCAAATGGGTGTGAAAATCCACCCAGAGGGAGAAAAGCAAAGCAAGCATTCTCTTTAATTAATCACTCTTTTTCCAAACTTGAGAGTAAAACACTAAAATTAAAATCCATTTTAATAATACAGTCTTCATTAACGTGAAATATGGTTTTAGGCAGACTTTAATTCAAAGCCTCGTTTTTCAGTGGAAAAGAGTATTGCTTTTTGTGTGACCTTTAATAAATCTAAAACTGACAATATGGAATTATAAAGGAATTCTTAAGCAGCCGAATTCCAAGAACAGCCCTTTCCCTACTGACTGGTTCTCCATGTGGCAGATGAGCCCACACGGTGACATTTGTGCCAGGCATATGTTGGCTCTGACTCCTGCGGGCTGCATGTGTAAGAGGACATGTGAGTGTGCGGTCCCCTCTGTGAGTACCGGAACCTGGCTGGCTTTTTGAGCCCCGCCTGGTAGCCATCCAGGCACTGACTGTAGAAGGAAGGAAGGAATGAATGAGGGGCATTGCCAGAGGCAACTTCATTGTTCCCAGTATTGAAATTTGGCATCTCCTCTGGGCCAAGGCTATTGAGTTTGTCATTTGTAAAAACTCTTTACAAAGAGTAATCATAAGTATCTTCATCCATTAAAATTTGCTCCAGCCTGTGTGATTTATTCAGCCTCTGTTTTTATACTTTGGTTGTTTGCCTAGTTATTGAGTGAATATTTAGTGTCAGAGAGTCTGAAGAACTAATTTGCTTTCTTTGAAATCTTGGCAGGAAGATGTAAAACTGTTTTGTGATTTTTGGAGACCGCGACTTTACTCTAGCCTGGTGATTGACACCTGGTTCCTTGACTGGGGTGGCAAGAGAAAAGGGAAGTCACCAAGGGCAGCTGCTGGGTTGGTTCCTGTCAACGGTACACTGTACGTGATGGAAAGGACATGCAGCCCCCACCTTCATTGATCTCTGTCAAGTGAGAGTAACAAAGAAATAAACAGACAACACAAAGAAATAGGCCTAGTTTCTGAGGCAGTAGATTCTGTGCCGAGCATGGAAGGAGTAGGAGTTACTGCGGTAGAGAAGGGGTCGGCTGGCAGGAGGCGGTTTCAGCGTGCGGAGCGTTGTGCTTAAAGACCGAAGGCAGGACGACCCTGGTGCACCCAGGGTTGCGGGGCGTGTAGTCTGCAGCAGCTCAGGATAGGAAGACAGCAGACGGGGGACGGGGCCTAGGCTATAATGAGGCACGGATGCCAAAGTAAGAAAGTTGTTTTCTAAGTGCAATGAAGAGGCATTCAAGTATTTTAAGCAAGGGATTGACGCAATGAGATATGGGTTTTATTTATACTGAAAAATTTGGAAATAGAATTGAAGGGAGCAGTGACGGATGAGAGGAAGCCAGAAACAAGGAGGCCGATAGGAGACAGGCTTAGTGGAGAGTGGGGGAAAAGACGGGGCAAATTCTAGAATGGGACCCAAGGCTGAAATTGCATCCTGTGTAAAGGTTTGGGAAGTCCAGCCTTGATGGAGGTTTCAAACTTGTACTAGAGACCCTCACTCCTCCAAGTGTGGTTGAGAGACCCGCGGCATGAGCCTCACCTTGGGGCCTCTTGGAAATGCCGAATCTCAGCCTCACCCCAGACGTACTGAATCAGAATCTGCACTTTAACAAGCTCTTTTGGCCATTTAGATGTTTGTGAAACTTAGAGAAGCACATCTGTGGTGGGCCACGGAAAGGACAAACACACCTCTGTAAGGTGTAAGCGAGTTAGAAAAGTGTGGTCCACAGGTGCGTCTTGTTAAGTCAGTAAGTTGTTCAAGGAAGCAGCAGGTGACTCAGAGACCTGAAGGGCTCTGTGGGCAGCTGAAAAAGCCTGTGAGGTTCTCTTCAGCCTTGAGCCAGCCTGTTTTATGAAAGTCAGTGATGGCTGGGTAAACTACGTCTCCCTGAAAGCCGGGAAGACCAGACCAGCACACCAAGTTAACACCAAACTCTGGATCTCTCCCTCCCCCAGCCTAGCTGTCTCACTGTCAGCCCAAAGTGTTCATTTCTGTCGAAAACTGTTCATATATTTATGAGTTATATCACCAGGATCCATCCGACTACCTGTATAGTCCAGGAACATCGGGCAAGGAAAAGCGGGAACCCTCCCTTCTCAATTTCAAGGCAGTGGACAGAGAGCAGAAGACAGATCTGAGGTTACAAAATTACAGTTGCAAACACAGACTCAGAAAATCTAGATCATGGGCAAGATGTAGGAGTAAGATTGGGGCGAGTCAGGGTCAGCCCTTGAGCTCTGCCATGGTCACTACCAGGCTCTGCAGTGTCTGAGCTGTCTCCACCGGGTACCTGCAGGAGCTGTCTCCATACCCAGGAAACCTGTTGTCAGCCTCTCTGAGCTCGATGACGCTGTGCTCACGGTACCCGAGGAGTTGATATCTTTAATTAGTGTTGGCAGCAGTTACATTTGTTTATGACATTACATAATCAAATTTGTATAATTGCTCTCTTATAACTCACTTAAAAATTTCAAAACAGCACAGTGCAGGCAGGGAGAGTGTGCGCAGGGGCCCTCTGACAGGTCGGCATTCCAGCCTTTCCTCACGGGGAAGGGCATTGCGCAGAGAGAGAACGCAGCCAAAGACGTGAAGTGGAAGAGCTGTTTCTAGATCTGCCAAAATCAGGGATGGCTTCCTTGTCCGGAACAGAGCCTAGCTGAATTCTTTTCACGACAAGGAAATAAAAAGTTCAGGGTCCCAGGAGACCAGGACCCACCAAGAGTTTTAGTCCACCACCCAGACATGACTGTTACCATTTCTTCCCTCTGACAGATGTGGGATTTATCTATTTTTGATTGAGTGACACTCTTGGAATCAGAGCTTCCATGGTTGGTGATGGAGGTGGACTGTCAGGGCTCTGCTTGAAGCCACAGGCAGGCCTTTGTTGGGGGCAATTGGGTAACTTTTTAGTTGTCGGGGCCATGTTCTGCCTCTTTTGGAACTTCCCTTGGGGTAGATGTTGTAGGTCCTTCACTTATTTGGGGCACATTTCTCCTCATTCTGTACTAGATATCATAAAATAGGTAAGAGGGGCCTCTTTAGAAGAGATATTCAGACTTCCCATGATCTTACCTCTTGTTGCAAATACCTGAGAAATCTAAGAGTTGCAGATCTTTGCAAACTTTATCTAAGAGATAGAAACAGTCAAATTACTAAACCTCTAGGATTCTTACAAGAAGGAAAAATCGTCACATATAGGAGTGAGGAGATCTTGGACCCCACAGAGAGGATTTTTAAGAGACTTTCCCAAAGCTTAGTCTCAATCTAGGACTCACCGTGGCTTCAAAGTTTACATGAACTATCCAAAATAATTATGTGTCTACTTTTTGTATATGTGCATTTGTACATGTTGACGGGAAGCAGAGCCATGCCATTCATAAAATTGGAAATGCTGTGATTTCAAATAGGTTAAGAACTTAAAGAATTTTTAATGCTTTTAAGTTTATGAAGAGCTTCAGGTATATCCCATGTGGTCCTCGTGTCGTCCACGTGAATGGGGCAAAGCAGAGTACATTATCTCTGGTTTATAGCGAGAAAATTGGGGCATAGAAATGTTCAGTGCTCACTGACCACATGCATATTGATTATCAGAAACTGGATACATAACCAGAGTTCTGACTCCTTTTCTTTTAACTCTGGCACAGGCTTTAAGAACAGAAATAATTGGCTCTATCTACATAATCCAGGACATTTGGACATTTGGAAACATTTAAAGTCCTTACATCTCGAATCTGGGAAATTGACTTCTGTGTGTGCAAGTCAGATCTCTGCCAACTCAAATGTTTCTTTTCCCCATGTTTTGCTGCTTTAAGGGTCATGGGCAGTATAAAATGACAAAGCTATTTCTAGGACAAAGTTAATTCTAGGTACAACAGCTGAAGATTAGAGAGACTTTTCCTTAAGAGTATCCATAAGCAATCCCACTCCCATTTTTACCTCAGTCTTCTCCTGGGCACTGGGACCTCTCCTTTAAAAAAAAAAAAGTAGCCCCAGCTAGTGTAGCTCAGTGGATTGAGCATCAGCCTGTGAACCAAGGGTTGCCAATTCGATTCCCCAGACAGGGCACACACCTGGGTTGTGGGCCAGGTGCCCAGTAGAGGGTGTGTGAGAGGCAACCACACATTGATGTTTCTCTTTCTCCCTTCCTCTCTGTCTAAAAATAAAATAATTTTTTTTTAAATGTAGATGCCTACCATCCTTTTGATCACAGTGGACCTTTAACTTTATTTTAAGCCACACTGTTCCAAAAAGCAACCTTAAAAATACTGAGTTTTCAATTCACAAATTAATTCCGAAAGGAAAATATGTATTGTTTGTTTTTTTTTAGACAGAGGGGAAGGGAGGGAGAAAGAGATGGAGAGAAACATCAGTGTGCGGTTGCTTCTCGCATGCCCCCTACTGGGGACCTGGTTCACAATGCAGGCATGTGCCCTGCTTGGGAATGAAACCAGTGACCCTTGGCCCACAGGTCAGTGCTCAATCCACTGAACAACACAAGCCAGGGTGGAAAATATGTATTTGAATGGTTGCGACCTATTTTGATATATGAATGGAGTCTGATACTTCACCTTTCTGAACTCTAAAATTGGTGTCAACAGATCAACCTCACTGGGTTATTTGTGTACATTGAATGAAATGAAATGAGAAAGGGCCATCACTATGCCTGGCCCAGAGTAGGAGCCCAACAGGAGTCATTTGCCTTTGCATTTTTCAGAATGAGTTTCAGGTAGTTCCATTCTCTGTCATCCCTGCTTTACAACCTAGAAGAACATGTGCTGGACCAGATATTTTAGGAAAAGAGTGTTTCTCAAGTCCTTGCAGACTGCATTTTTTAATATGGCTCCCCCAAGGTCAAACATTTCTACTTGTCTGAGACTTCTATTGGATTCAGTCCAACAGAAAGACAGCCAAATAAATAGCATTAGCTGAAATACCACCAAAGCCATTGTACGGTGTTTGGAATGCATTGAATGTTTTTATTTTTAATTTACACTCTGATTCAAGAGTGGATGTCTTTCCAAGCAAGTATACATGAAGCATGAGTTTTCTCTCTGCCTAACTTCATGCCACATGCTGGACGCTGGGTTTCACATACCCAAGTCTGGCTGGAGAGAAAAGCTTAATACACAAAAAGCTTTTGGAGAGCAACTTGTGTGGCATAGAAAGGCATTGATTACATGCTTAACAAATATTTTAAAATAAGTTAATGTATTCATCAAAGTGAATTCAGTTCACTGGAATGGTTGAAGGAGGGTGTAGAAGATAAGTTTCTAACTTTTAAAGTAAATATGCTTCGAACTAGTGAAAAGCCCTACAACAATTAAGTGCAAGCTCCATAAGTAACCTTTGGTGCACACGGTAGCGGAAAGGTCTCTAGGGATCATTTAGGAGATTAAAATGATTTAATGAGGGAAAGTGTTTAGGTGAAAAGTAGAAACTGTGATTCAGCCTGTGGATAACACGTAACCAACAGTAACACAGGCAGCCTATGCAGGGCGGATGGTCTTATATTACTTAGAGAAATGATGGAAAAGATTTACTATAGATCAGGTGTGTCATGATCATATCTTATATTTTAAATTTATTACTACTCAGTTGATTACAAAGAAGTGGATTGGCAAGTATTGTTGGTATTCCAGTCTATTTCTTTCCAGTGTTTGGTGTAGGAGGGTGTGTGTGTGTGTGTTCTGATTGCATTCTGTGTATAAGATTATTTTTTGTATAATATTAAATATTCCCATGTCATTAAAAATGTCTTGAAATATGTTTTTAAATGGCTGCAAAAAGTTCTGGTATATTGATGGGTGATATCTTAATTAACAATTCTTCTGTTTACTGGGCACGTAGTCTGTTTCCAAACATTTGCAGATAAAAATATAAATATTTTAAAAATTATTACAGTGATCACTTGTATGCTGAAATATCAGCATGTATTTCAGATTATTTCCTTAAGATGAAGTCCCAGTAGACAAATTGCCAGGTGAAAGTATATAAGCACTTTTAAGACTCTTCATATATGTTATTTCTAGATTTGTCATTTTACTTTCCCACTAATTGATCAGGTGCTCTCCCTTTCACAGATTCTGCCAATATTGATGCTCTTATATATTTTTCTACTTTCGTAGCAAAATCATCTCATTTTTGTTTTAATTTGTTAACCTTTAACTATCGATTGAGTATTTTTCCTAATATTTAATAGCATTTTTAATTTCTTTTTTTTTTTACACACTCTCTGTTCATAGCTTTTTAGCCTCCTTTTATTTTGTTAGGCTACCTTTAATGAAGTTATTTAAACAGACCCTGAGATTTAAAAAAGAAGGTCCTCTGTGGAATCTTCTATCTATGGTTTGCTAATTCCACATGGGCAGTGACTTCCTCATAGACACATGTAGCTGAAATTACTTTAATGCTTTTTACTTAGGTCAAGTATTTATACATGGGTTTTTTATTTGACAGCTAATCCATGGCCTAGCTTTAAGAAGGCATTATTTCCTCCATGCGGCCATAGATAATGGATGAGGTCATTTCCAATTCATTTGTCTTTACCTTTTTTTCTCCTTCTGGCTCTCTTAAGTTAAACCCTTGAAAAAGCTGTAAATGCACCACAATAAGAATAAAAAAAACATGTTTCTGATGGCAGGTTTGCCATTTCCCATTTGCTGCTGTTATATGTATTCTTTGCAAACCTGAGAGGATGAATTTTCTACTTGCAGTTAAATTTCATTACTTCCTCTTTATTGATATTTTCTAAAAAAAGAAAAATCTCTCTAATGTTTTTTGGGACACTTCCATCTTAATGTCTTTGAACTGTTTTCTACAGGGTGCAAGACCTCTTTGGGTTTTAACAATATGTTGGAAATTTCCATTATTCTGACAGTTGCTATATGATTACTAGAAGCTGTCTGATGACAGGAAGCACCTCAGAAGGGTCTTCTGCATAATTTTCTTTATTTTCAAAACCTGTTCACAATATTGGCTTTCTCATTGATTAAAATCATGGTATGCATATAACATGACTGTTTATGTAGATGAGGCACTAAGCAACATAGGGGCACGTCCTTGGCAGTAAATTGATAACTTTACAAATTTGGTGTCTGTACCACACTATTGATTTGCATTTGAGTCATTCCCTTTGGTAATTTTATCTTAGACTCCACATATCTTTTATGGATTATCTTAGCTATCAGAATGTCTTTAGAGCTTGCTCTGCTAGTTATCGTTAATATTGTTATCTTGAGGTCAGTCACACAGCCAGACTAGTTAGTATAACTCTCTAAAAACTGCAGATTTTAGAATCACCCTGTTCTGCCTGATTAGCTGTGCAACCTTGATAAATTTCTTAACCTCTCTGAGTCTTAGTTTCTTGATTTAGAAAATGATGGTTATAGTAAAAACTTATGGGATCATTATGTTTATATATACTATGCTTATGTGAACATTTATTTGCAGCTGAAAATGATTCAGTAGAGCATGAAAAATATATATCTAGTAACATGGAAGCAAGAGAGGCTGATTGCTAGAGTGAAGGCCAATGGCAATCAGACCCAGCATGTGAATGGTGAGGAATGAAGATACCTCTTTCCATTCCATGTTAGGACAACAAAACACTCAGATTAACTACTCATCAATAATACCAAGAAGGAGGAATATCCCTGGAAGAAAGTTTAAAGTTGAACTCTGATTGTATGAGAACATTTGAAGCTGCAGTTCTGTACACAGTTATTACAAATGCCATACTAAGTATTTTCCTTCCATATTTCATGATCATATAAAGTCAGTCCTCATTCTTCATGGACTGCGTATTTGTGAATTTACCTACTTGCAATTATTTGCAATCCCAATATCAATAATCAGAGTGACTTCATGACCATTTGTGGGTACATGGAATTGGCAGAAATTTGAGTCACCCAATGCACAGGTTTCCACCTGAGATCAAAGAAGGAGACAGTCTGCCTTCTCTTTTCAGCTCTCATGTGTAAACAAGTGTCCTCTTCATAGTCTATTTACGACTCTGCTTTTTGTATTTTTGTGTTTTGGGTTGGTGATTTTGCTGTTTTAAATGGCCTCCAAGCATAGTGTGGAAATGCTGCCTCGTGTCCTAGCAACAAGCAGGATGTGGTGTGCCTTATGGAGAAAGTACTTGTATTAGATAAGCTTTGTTCAAGCATGAGTTATAGTGCCATTGGCCAAGAGTTCAATGGTAATGAATCAACAATACATATTAAATAAGGTATTTTAAAACAGGAACACAAAGAAACACAAGGTTATATATTTCTCAGTTAATAAAAATGTTATAACCAGAAGCTCTCAGGAACCTAACCCTGTATGTCCCCTAGGGGAAATGATTCACTATTTGCTAATTCAGTGTTTGTAGTGACTTTACAGAATGTAACTACTGTGAATAATGAGAATGGGCTGTGGCTGATGATGATTCCCTTTGGGATGATTCCCTTGCGTTGCCTCCCATTGACCTTCCAGCAAGAGATGATCTCTAGCCTGTTAGGAGAGCAACCCAAGAGTGGCGGACAGAGAGAGAAGAGAGTAAGAAATGACCAGTGGTTTATAGAACAACCGAAAAACTGGTAGTTCTCATTAAACAACTGCTGTTCATTGAGAACTAGGCCAGTGGAGGCAGATCTAAGAGTACAGGCATGTTTCCACACACATTGAGAGCTTTCTCTTTGTCAGACCAGAGGCGGAGATTACAGAGGTGACTTAGATAGGGCCCTACCCTCAAGGAGCTCATTGTCTTCAATCCCTGCCTGTCCAGCCCTCCCCATCTCCCCAATAATGTGCTGGCCGTCATTATAATGCATTACACATCATAGATAGTCCATTTAATCTCCACAGTGACTCTATGAGGAGGTACTGTCACTACTGTCACTTTTTAGAGGAGGTAACTGAGGTCAGATAACTTGCTTGAATTTACTCAGTAGATAGCAGAGCCATGAATTGGGTCCAAACAGTAGGGCTGCAGACATTCAGATCTTCAACAACGGGCCTGCACTGCCCTTCCTGGCTGGGGGAAAAATGCAGAAATAAAACCAGTTCCAAGTTGTAGGTGCTCTCTGTTGGGGGTACTCTCAAGGGATGAGGGAGCCCAGAGGAGGAGCCGTAGGCCAGTGTCACCTCTGGAGGCTCAGCCACTACTAGGAGGCCTGAACTGACAACTTCTCAATAGAGCAGAGAGGGCTGGGAGACACAGGGAGACCACACAGGCTTTGTGGGGTCAGTGTCCTAAACCACAGCTGACCCATCTGAGACCCCTTGAGACCAGACTTCAAGAAAACAAGCTTTTGTTCAAAAGAAACCATCACTCTGGCTAGCCTGTCCCCACTGAGTGTGATTAAATGCAGTTTGAATGCACTTTCCACCAGCATTGATTTTTAAAAGTGACTCTCCTGCTGCAGATATGAAATAAAAGCTGGTTTTATCTGGAAGACAAATAAAACCAATAAAACCGAAAAGTACTTTGAATTTTCTTAGGTAAGGGCTAGGTTTTCTTCACTCTTCCCACTCCCACATAGCTCCTGAAGAGGGAAGTTTGTTAAGTCAGCAAGAATGTTACACATCAAAGGGATATTCAGGGCTAGAGACCCAGGAAAATTTGGCAGGTAGAGGCATTGGTACCAGCCTGAGTCCCCTCCTGTGATGTGCAGCAGGGAATTCAGAAAGCATTTCCACATTGAGGAAATTGGGCTCTGGGGCTCTTGGGCCGCCTGCTAGGGGGGAATAGCTGGTACCTGCATCAACGCTGCATTCCCTCAGCTCAGCCAGCTCCAAGGCACCCACTGTGACTCATGGGAGTTCCTAATAAAACTTCCAGTACTGCACCTGACACCTTTCAATAGCCCAATGCCAGGAACAGGGTACCGGATTGCTCAGGGTGACTTAATCCATCAATCAATCCACTGCCTGTCTGTCCCTCTCCCTGCACCTGATGTTGGTCTGCCCTCCTTCCCATTGTCCTTTAATGTCCCTCAGTGCCAGAGGGAATGCAGAGAAGGTGTCGTTCCAAGGGGATGCTCCCAAATTCTTAATCATATAGGTGAATAAAGGCAGTTAAAGTATACATGGGCAAAGGAAAGGTAGAGATGGGGAGGGGAGAGGGTCAGGGTCAGGGAGGGAAGAAGGAAGATGGGCGACATTGGGAACCCCACAGCAACCGCGAGATCCAACATGAAACAGTATTGAGTTCATATGATAAGAAAGTAGTTTTGGAGTTCTGATAAAACTAAGAGGTCATCTTCCAACTTTAAGTCTAAGAAATACCTAGTTTCACCCACCTGTGTATGTGCCTAAAGAACAAGTCCAGTTCTCCGCTACTAGAGAACAACTCAAAGACAGATCAGTTGGTATCCTGTTTACATATTGGTTGCTAAAACTCATCATTTATTTTAAGTATGTTGTTCTGCGTCCAATAGAGGCTGAATAAGCGAAATGTGTCTGGATTTCCACTGCTCTGTTTTGGTTCCATCCCTCATGTTTACACCAGGCATTAAAGTTTTGATAACTGAATGTTGGACACTGATTAGTCTAACAAGTGATCATCCTTCACAGTAAGTTTAAATAGACCCTATCCATAGGTTCACTGGTTGTTTACCTGACTGTGGGTGTTAACCAAAGGTTTCTCTTTACCTATATAGAGACCATGCAGGGAGTGGTGGCATTTCATGTGCCAACTCTGACTGTTAGTTATTGTTTGGAGCACTGTGTTGGAAAGAACCCCAAGGCTGAAATTGGCTCAGCAGGGAGTAGTATAATGATCAATTAGCAATGTCTACCATGAATGCAGGTGGAGGGAGCTGGGACAGGTGAGACTGTCTCTTTCATTCCTGGGTTAGAGCTACAACATTTGGAAACCAGCTGCACCTGGAAGCCCTAGGTGAGTAGAAAATGGACCATGTTTCTCCCAGGCCATCAACTTGAGTGTGTAGCTGGGGGAGACTGTATCTTCCTGTCTGTTACAACACTTGGGTCTCTTCTTTCAGCCCACCAAGGTTTTCCGAGCATCTACCATTCTCTATGAGCCTTAGGTCCTTCCTGAAGGAGGAGGATGAGAGGAATGCAGCCTAAGGAGCAAATATAGATAAAGGAAGTTTGGGACCAAATCCAGCCCTTTGTTGCTCCTCTGTAAGTTCTCTCTGGTGTGGAATTCCTCTGCCCTGGCCTCACCACCTCAGGCCACAGCTTCCATTTCCAGGTCTGCTGCACGTTTCTGGGTTTCAGAGCAGGATGAAAGCCTTTCGGTGTTGAGGGCACAGTGAGGGTCAGGGAGAAAAGCTGAGCCTTCCTGAAGCAGAGTGAGTCAAGCAATAATGACTACCAGAGGAAAGTGAAGGGGGGTGGGATGACGGTGACATGCCTGCGTTCTCAAAGTACAGGCTGCCTAAAACTGCGCTGTGCATCCTTCAGGCAGAAGTCCAGGGGGCTTCCATGCCCCAGAGGAGCAGACAGGCCAACCTTTAAAGCACAAGGGAAAACCTCTGTGATTTCCAGCTTGGTTGGCCTGAGGAAGGACTTGCCATCTTTTTGATACCTCAGCTCGGCATTGGCCCTGGGCTTTGCAGGTGTGGGAATGCTGGTATGGCTCAGAAGTCCCAACACTGGGACAGAACAGTGTGGATAAAGGCCTTGGGACAACACCCCAGAAGACTGTATACCTAGAAGATGCAACTATTCTTGGGCTCTGATTCTGTGAACTGAAATTTTATACACATTGATCAATTAGCTCCTGTCACATAAACATATCATTTGTGCTTAAGTAACAGACTACATAGAAATGGCGAATGAATCGGAGGCAGAGGGAAAGGGAGGGGAATAATACTTACACCAGACTTTGAGCTTAGTGGTAAAAAGCCTCATCAGCATGGCTCTGTGGCTGCCCTCACATCACCTACTATCCAGCAAAAGTAGTCTAGTAAGTACACAGTGACCTGAGGCCCAACAGGGTGGGATCAAGCTCTCTGTCTTTGGGGTTGCGGGGATGGGGGGTCATCCAGCAGAGGCCTCGGCCAGGGATGTGCAATGAAGGAGCATTGGATGTGCATTCACGTGTTCTTGTATTCAGGCTTTTTGAACAACATTTCATTCAGCATGTACACACTCCATGTCGGGTGCTGGGGACATAGAGATGACGGAAGCTCAGTTCTTCCCCTCAGGAAGTCCTGGGAGTCCATATAAAGAAACATGTGCACATTACAGTGTTACAGGTGCTGAGATAAATCTGATGAGCAAGGGATGGGCAGGCAGGACTGGCTGCTGCAGGCTTCCATATGGCACTTTGGGGCATGTTAGAGAATGACACCTCTTCTGGACAGGTGCCACCGCAGGTACGCGGTTTGGCAAGCAGAAGACTGGAAAAGAGCCCCAGTCTTCTGGCTGACTCAGTATCTGACGCTGGTGTTGACTTAGCCAGTGAATCACAGGAGCGCCCAGGCACCCTTGTGCGGGGTGCAGCCTGCACATCCGTGCACAGCACCCCAGCGGCAGTGGGCTAGACGCATACAGCCCGCGTCTTAGCTCCGACGCCGTGTAACCTCAAGTAAACCACTTGACCTCTCAGAGCTCATTTTCTGTGTGTGCAGGATAGAAACCATGACATGCAGCTACTTTGATTGTTGTGATTAGCAGCAGTCAAATAAGATAATCTGTGTAGTAGTAGTGTTCTGGGCCCTAGAAGTCTCTACACAGATATTAAATATAATTATTCAGTTGAGATTTGTCTATTGATTAATTGATGAGGGATATCTTTAGTAAATCTGCTACTCGGTAAACTGTACATTCCACAACTTCTTTTCTTTTTGCTTCTCTCTTATTCTCTCTCTTTCTCCCTTCCCCCACCCCATGTCTCCCTCACACACCTACCTCCCACCGTCAGCCCTGCCAATTCACAGACCTACTTCCTCTTTGCTGAGAGACCTTTATTTTTTGTTTTTTAGGATTTTAGTCAACAGACAGCTTTTCCATGGAGTTGTAGAATTGGATACAATTTAGAACTTAATAGCATTCTTTAGGCCATACCTTGCTTAGTTTCTTGCAGAAAGGATTTTTAAAAAGTGGACATAGAAAATAAATAGTCCAGAAGTGTTTGTCCCCAATAGCTTTATTGGAAAGCATTATTTGGCCAAATGAGCCAGGCTGAGCATTTGCATTAATTAAATTGACCGTAAACCCAGCTAATGTTTCATTTCACCTTTCTCTTGGCATGGTGGTGCCTGAGTATTTTGGAACTCAGATACATACCCACTGGTAGGGACGGCTGAAAGATCAGCAACAATCAATGTTTGCAATCAAAGAAGATTAAACTCCGTATTAATTAATGGAAATCTAATGATCAGCACTCTGTGGGGGCAGAGTGGCCCAAGCCTGCGGTGCATTCACAGAAATGGAAGTCATTAAACAGTGGACGTTTCTGGAAGGAAAACCTTTCGTTATTGTTGAGTTAAACTGTGTGCATAATCTAATTCTTTAGCCATTGGGGAGAAAACCAAGGGATGCAGCAAATTCGGACAGTGTGAAATGCAGCTCCTGATCTGAGTTCTAGGGTGCTCTGGCCCCATAGGAATTTGGAGTAGCATTACGAAAGGGGGCTCCCTCTTTTGCTCAAAACCCAGCCCCATCGCTCACTAGATATGTGAGCCCAGGAAAGTTGCTGAACCTCTCTGAGTCTCAGTTTCCTCATTTGGAAAATGGCATTAATTGTTGTATTTTGTATTTCTCTGAGGTATTTTGTAAGGATTTGAAGTGGTGAAGATAGAAAGACAGAAAGGAGAGGGAGGAAATGCAGGATACTTCTTTAAGCAAATACTCCTTACTGGGCCCCCATTTTTGTAGACAGGAGTCCATGTAGGCCTCAAAGCCAACATACAAGACACACTTTATTAGACCCATCTTCACGAGGAAGATGCAGAGGAAATTGGAGAAGAATAAACACTGGAACTGCATAAATATCCTAGTGAGTGAGGAGTTGATGGCTGTCATTGATGGAGAAGACCGGCTATGTATGGCTTCTGCTATCTGCTGCTCATTCATTGCTTCATTCACTTACCTGTGATGCTTGGAAATTTCTGACACCAATGAGGATATGGAGACTAAGAGAGGGCAAGGGTAACAGTCCACGCCAAAGCCGAACTCACACCCAGATGCCCTGGGCTCCAGAGCCCAGGCTCGCCGCACCCTTCCAAGGGTGGCCACAGAAGGGAAGAGGTTAAATGGAAGATAGCAATCGTCCCCTTTCTATGTCAGCCCTGTTTATGAAAAGGTGAGACAAGGCCTTCTTTGAGATGTGCCTGTGGTCTGTGAGGACAGAATTCATATGCAGAAAATGGAAGAACATACATGACCCACCGTAAACTCAGTGGTAACCCCAGTGACCCCCCACCCCACCCCTGGAACCATTCATACTCTGGGTCAGTAAATAACACGATCCTTTAGATCAAAGCCAGGTTGTTGTGTACAGGATGGGAGGAGGGCATGCAAGGGTATTACAGGCACCGCCCTTGTCCATCCTGTGGGTTTGTGAGTCTATCATTGGAAACCTTGGGCCAGGACTTGGCAAGTGCCACAGGGACACTCAGCATCTCCAGATAATTTTATTATGGCCAACAGAATGACTAGAGCTTCACTTTGCTAAGAAACACGTGCATCCTCACCTGGCTGCTGATAGCAAAATTCTGGAACCTGCAATCCAGGGCAGTCCCAAGAGAGGACTTGCAGCTCCCTCCCCATCATTACTCCCCCTCAACAGACCTGGGAAGATGTCTGCATTTGACCTGTCAGCCTATCATGGAGACAATTTAACACCATCGGATAGTCTTTCCATGAAGTAATAATTTAAGAGAAATTACTCTCTAACATCCTCATGCCAGATAATTCTTTACCAGCATCTCTGGGTGATTTCCTTCCTGGGGAGCAGCATAATCACCTTGCACTGGCTCACCAAACAGCTGATGGCTCAGTGCATCATTGCCCCCAATCGAATGGATTTAGAGCACCATTGCATTCTGCGATCATTTATCCCTGAATCTCTCGGAGGTCACCTCTGCTCACCAGGGTCCCCGACACCTGAGAAGGCAGAAGCCTGAATACCAGCTAATGTCCTAGCAGGAAAAGGCAAGCGGCTGGTTATTCAGGGTGCTCCTTTCTGCTCCCCTCCCCTCTAGACTAATTATTTATTTCATCAAAAGTCCTGCCTGTGTAGTAGCACCTGAAGCTGCTCACTAGGTCTGACTGGTTTCAAAAAGAAGGAAAGCTTGTGAAATTCAAACTAAGTGTATCTGTGTAATGCAGGTACTCAAATGTGTGCGGGTTCCCAGCTGAGGCAAAATGTGTTTGCGTAAACCAGTGAACACTTAGCTTCTAGGATAAAAGTACAAACAGAAACCAATTCTGCATCCTCCAGCTTCCTCTGTTAATATTCTGTGCTAGTCATGGTAATAGCACAGAGTTTAAAGCAACTACCAGGCCTGTGTTTCAAAGTGAAGCCATTCACTTTCCACCCTTCTACAGTAGCAAAGAAGAAACTGGATAAAGGACCACCTTCTCTGTTTTTGTTTTGCTCACACCTGGGTTCATAAAAGCCTGTGGAGTGATGTGGGAAAAGGAAATGAGCTTTTGAACAAGTTAAATCTAGGTCCACATCCTAGCTCCTCCAAGACTAGCTAAGTGACCTTGGGAGAGTTATTCACTGCTGCCGGCTCAGTCCCTTCCCCTCCAATGTGAGACAGAGGGGCAACTCAATCCCTGTGCATAGGGCATGAGTATGGTCAGCAATTCATACTTCATGGGTAAGTGTGAAAGGAAACGAGATTCCGCATGCGAAGGGGCATGTACGACGTTCAGAACACAATAGCCAATCAATACGATTATAATAATTAGGATGACTATTTAAAATGAACGTTCAGTATTTTACATTTCATTGTGTTGATTACTAGATGGGGAAATCATAAAATGTTTAAGGAAGATTGTGATTTGCAATGTTTCTTTCAGTCTTGGCTTAATTTTGGAAACCTTAAAGGAAATAGCTTTTACACTGACCCAGTTCTTTTGGGGGTTTGGAGCCACCTACTCATGTCCTCATTGGCTCTCTCACTCCACCGTCATTTGTGACATACACATATTTAGAAGACAAAGAACACACAACATGAGGGAATGATCTCACATTTTGAGGGCAAACTTGCTAAAGAAAGACTTTGCCTTTGAAATAAAACTCACCACCTTTGAATTCTTCCTGGTTGGAAAAACACTCATTTCCCTCTTTTTCTTAAACATATTTATCATCCGTGGTGCTGGAAAATATTTTACTCATGTTAATTTAAGTAATCCTTCCAACAGTGTCATGGCTGAGGAAATGGAACCCTCCTAGGTATAGCTCCAAAACCTGTATATTCTTTCTCTATTGCATACAAATAGGATAATATCAAGGCACAGAGGTATAAAGTCAGTTTGCTCTCTCGATTGTCTCTCCTCATCCAACCAGGGCCTCGCAGAAAGTCTAGGAAAGCAACTCCTCAAGATAACTCACCCACTCCATTGACTCGTGGCATGTGTGTCAGAGTACTGGGAATACCTTCAAAAAATTTAATCCTGACTATTTAATGGTAGGAAGGTGTTTTGATGTGATCAGTTCCCATCACTAAGCTGGGCGTCCTCACCCACGCTCTCCCCGTCAGCATGTATGACACCTTGGGGGTCTGGATTCATTCCAGAAGGAGGCAGGATTGGAACTGCTCACAAGCCCTCCGAGGATGCTTGATGGTTGAACTCACAGTGCCGAGGGAATGAGACCACTTGGCATCCTCAGTGATATGTGTTGAGCAAAGATTATAGTGCAGTGCCCACCCTCACCCCTCTTCTCTAATCTAAGAGCCAAGAGCCCTCCTGCCACAGTTAACCTCAGAGACATCTGTCCTGGCAGTGCTAGCATGTTGACGTTAAGTTTAACATACAGGGCTTGGGGACCTTTTGGCCCCTTCCGCGGACCCTCGACGGTGGGTCAGAGTGTGAACTATGGTTCATGCACCAAGGAAAGGCCACACAGGTTAACACAGGCTCTGCTTCCTAGATGAGGAATGTCAAGGGGACAGAGGACACTAGCAGTGCTTTTTCTGAGACTTCTGGGGACAACTTAAACACAGATCCTGCTCCTTGTGAGGGAGGCTAGGACAGCGTCCCAAAGTTTGACTGTTACTTCCCCATCTCTGTCCAGTCAACCAGTTTTGATGGTCATTGTATGTAAATTGGCCCTGTTAGGACTTTCTTTATAAAACTGCCAATCTTGGGCTGATGTCTTGACACAGTAACAGCAGGTTTGAAAGGCAGAAACAGATGTTCTGAAAAACCTGGAAGTCCAGGGTATTCGGAGAGTTGAGACAGGGCAGATCTGCCAGGCATGTCTTATACCAGGTCCTGGGATGGGATGCAAGGCGGACAGTTCCCAGCGCTACTGGAAATGACATTTGGAGGGGGAGTGTGCTTATCTTCAAGGAGTTAAACCAGAGGTCTGTGACAGTGGTCCCATCAGACCTGAGCAGCGTGACGAAGCTGTCAGAGTCAGAGGGTGAAGGACAGACACAGATGGAGAAGCAGAGGGTGAGATGAGCGAGGGCAAGTTGGTCAGGATTTAGGCTGGGGACTGGGGAGGTTCCAGATACTTGCTTTTATGTGGCAGCCACTTATGCAGAGCCTGGAGGCTTGCTGTGCCCAGGTAACCAGAGAGCAGCAGGGGGCTGCCTTGGCTTTACTCTCAGTCACCAGCAATGGAGTCTATTCTTTGGAGGACAGCCTTTGGGCTCTCGGAAGCGTTTTGCCTGTAGGCAGGGACATAGAAGTGCCTGGGGGTCCGTGCATGCCACTCCAGGACACCCTAAATCAATGACTATTTAGTGAAGTATGCAAGTCCAGCTCCTTTGCCTCGGGTCAGGACAACTCTAACCTAAACCTTACACTCCAGGGCTCCTTCGCAGGCTCCGAATGAAGCCACCCTTTGTGGGACTCTGCCTGAAATCACATCCTTACCTGACTTCCTCCCTGCCCTGTCCGGCCAACCCCACTTCCTTATGGGTTTCCCTTGGGAGGACTTGTTAATGAATCACTTACACAACAACCTGCATCTCAGGAGTCCCATCTCAAACGTCATCTGACGCATGCCCACCATGGCCCACCCCTTCACAAGCCAGTCCTGCGCTGTCCTTGTGTGCCCCATGCAGCGCTATGCCCGGATGCCAACCCTCGACCCATCTGCAGCTGGGAAAGCAGCAGAGCAGCACCCAGCCACAGCAGGTACCGAAGAAGTGGTACAGACAGCTTTGGAAAGATTGAGGTCAGTGTGGGCTGTGACCAGTCCAGAAGAGCTCCCTGGGTGATGTGGGCTCACACTTAGTCTTGAGAGGTAAGCATTACCGAGTCCAAGGGAGGGTGTAAGCAGGTGGACACACACATGAGCAAAGATGCAGAGGCAGTGGCCCAGCACTAGGAGACTGAAGACCAGACACATGAGAGGCCTGGTGGCATGGGCTCTAACGTGGGTTGGGTAGAGAACCTGGATACACACTAGAGACCTATCTGTCATATTCCACCCAGAGAGCAAAACATGTACCTTTTTTCTCCCCACCCAGCATAGCTCCATGGGCATGGAAACAATGGGGAATGGCTAAGGTAGAACCTGACCTTAGTGTCTGTAGCACGAACCAGTGGTAGCACCTTAACCGTTCACAGGCAACTGAGGATGCAGTGGGAGGTGTGTCCGCTTGGAATACCCAATGGGAGGGCCCTGTTATTCTCCTTAACTTCCAGAAGGCAGTCTTTCCTTCAGTGGTTTTCTTAATGTGCCCTCCCTGCTCACCTTAGGAGCCCATACTCTTAGCCCGGTTATGGGAAAGGGTCTGGAGTGCAGCAAAGAGCGAGAGCAGAGGGAAGGAGACCACCATGCAGCCAAGTGGTATCTTAGCCTGGTTGCCCTGAGACAAAGATTTGGGTGCAGGCAGTTTACTTGGAAGGCAACTCCAGGAAGCTCAAGCACAGAAATGGAGAATGAGTCAGGGAAGGGGAAAAGCCAATAAATTGTGCATTAAAGCACAGGTCGCTGCTGTGGGCACCTGGGCTCTATCCCGCTGAGGACCCTCTGAAATATAATCAGGGTGTCCAAACATCCCCATCGGATCAGACTGACTCAGTGTTAGCGATGAAAGCCCCACATTCTGGGAACCCTCTAAGCCCCTTGCAGACCAGGATGATGAGTCATTTGGTATCATGTAAAATGTGTGCCAAACGATGGGGACCTTGGAGTATTTGTCACCACCAGTTCCTCACTTGTTGGACATTGCTTCTAGGGAGCAGCACTTCTGGGCTGGGCCTTATAAGGGCAGAGTAAGCTATAGGGCACCAGAGAAAGCCCTCAGGTAGAGAGGCAGGGAGTTGCGGTCCCTTGAGGGAAGAAGCTGTTGACAGACACTAGAACAGCCCATGAAGCTGCAGGTAAACTCAGGCACGGGCCGGGGGGATATGAGTCAAAGCATCAAGGTCAACTACTAGTACCTGTGATCTCAGTTCTTGGTTTATGTTAACCCATTTCATTGTCCCTGGAACTCTGCAAGGTAGGGATGAGGAGGCAAGGTGTAGGTCTGAGAAGTTAAGTTACTTCCCCCAAGGTCACTGGCTTTGTCTGCAGCAACCAGGTCCGTCCAGCTTCCGAGCTCAGCTCCTTGCTTTTCATGCAGCCTCCAGTTATCTATTTATCCTCCAGCAATCTCCAATTGCATCAGCCCAAGACAGATTCCTTCTGAATAGTTCTGCGGACAACTGCTGCAAAGAGAGGCTATTGAAAGCCATTCTAGAGTTTAGTAATAGCTCACCTTGAAAAATGACAAGGTTAAGGCTAAAGAACATTCTATTCTATTCTGTTGTAATTAAGAGAACTTTTCTACATTACATGTTGCATAATTGAATTATACCACTGATTAATTTTTTAAATAATTATTTGCAGATTTGTTTCCCCTACCAGTGCACTTTTGAAAAAAATAATATACTTTGCCACTTAATAAAGAAGATAGATGCTGGGGAGAGATGGTGGAGGAGATGTTGTTTGTGTTCAGTGGTTCCATCATTACTATTGATTGCACAACTTTATTATTCACCTCGAAAAGACTGCAATTGATAGAAATGGAAATGAAGGAATATCCATGTCCTGTGAGGCTTTATTGAAAGAGGAAATAAACAATGTATGTAGACAAATAAGAATTCTTTGTTGGCCATGACAGTGGTGCTTTCAGAGGAAGGCTTAACATGCACCGTAAGCAAGCAGCCTAGACTCTCCCTTTCAGTGCTGGGAGCCACTCACCATTCCGGCCAGTTGTCGGGTCTGAGGCGCGGGGTGCTGGAAACCCGGCCCCCGCTGCCCTGTCTGCAGCCTGCTGACATAAGGAGGCAGGCATGATCAGGATGGCCTGAGATGGCCCTTCTCTGAACTCCTTCATCTACTTGGTATTCAAGTCTGAGGCTGTAAATTAGATTATGGTAAGTCATTCTCTGGATCCCTGGATAGTTGTGGCCTGAATAATGAGGTGAGATAAGTAGGGGCAGACCCAGGCACTCAAGGGTGTCATTCTGAGGCCCGGCGCCACCTTCGCCTGCTCTCCTCCCCAGCACTCCTCACTTTCCTGTCTTCTGCACCAGAACTGCTCCGATCCCACACCTCTCCGCTGCTTCGCTCAGGCTGCCCCCAGCCCTCGAAGCCCTGCCCTTTCTTCCTCCCCAGGCCAGTGGCTGCTCACCCCTCAGGACTGACTCGGTCTGCTCCTGTCCCCGGCTGTCTCCCCACCTCCTCCAGCTGCCTCCTTTCTCAGCTCTGAGTGCACAACCGTCTCCCGCCAGACTACAAGCTGCAAGGGTGAGCACTGTGCCTCTTCGTTTCCGTCCCTGGGCCCCACCGCGCCGAGGTCCAGAGCGGTGCTGGGGACCTGTGGGCTGACTCGGCGAATTTCCCTGTGCACATTTACCGTGACCTCTTTGCCGATACCCACAAAGATTGTTTTTTTTAATTGAGGTGTAATTTATAAATAGTAAAGTTCAGTAACCTTCCAGGCACAGGATTATTTTTTGCTTATATATTCAAGCATGTAGCTACACTACAGATAAAGGCATGGAACATTCCCAGTACCCCAGACATCCCCTTCTTGCTCCTTCTAGCCCCCTGCCTCCCACCCCAACAGTAACCGCTCTTCTGATTTCTGTCACCATTGATTAGCTTTGACTATTTCAGGTCTTTATAGAAATGAAATCACGCAGCAGGGACACTTGTGTCTGGCTTTTTTCCCTCAACATTAGGTTTCTGAAGTTCATTCTGATGGTGTTTTGGGTACCCTGCAGGGTTCCCCTAGGCAGATACCTGGGGGAGCTCTGGATGAGGGAAGACAGGGACATGCCCAGGACTGCAGACAGACAGAGCTCCCACTGGCTGCTATGGGCTCAGCACCATAATGTGCCCTCCCTGCTCATGTGTTCAGACCATGGTCAGGCCATGGTCAGGTCCCTGCTGGGTGACCAGGCTCATGTCCATGAGTTGAAGCTGCCGTGGGCCTATGTTCATTGGAACGAGGTGGCCCAGAGTGTATCCCAGGAGTTGAGCAAGGAGATAAATGGAGGAGGGGCTGTCGGTGATGGACAGATGGCTGTGCTCTCAGGAAACCCCTGATTTGCTCTGCCAAGTCACTACTTTGAAGTGACCGCCTTCTTGATCGCTGCAGCAATGCAGCTCTGTCTCTGCTCAGGCCCTGACCTGACGGATTTAGGACAGCAGGTGGTACCTGCTTCACTGCAGTGGACGTGAGCCTCTGAAGGCTGTGGCCTGCCTTATTTGTCCTTGTGTCCGCAGCATCTAGAAGATGCCGCGTGCACAGTATGTGCTCAGTAAAGTTGCTCCAACAAACAAAGGAAGGGAAAAATGGGCAATAGTTTCACCTTTTGCTCCTTCAAATACCCTTGAGATGATTATCAGGCCTCTTTCCTCAGGCTGCCCTGGGGGAACTACACCCATCAGGGCCCTCTTTGTCTCTCCCAGGGGTGAGCAGGACTTTGCAGGAGCACAGTAGGCCATCATCTGGCGGTTAACCCAGCCCCAGGCTCGGTCCGCCCTCTTATCAGCTGTCCTCTGCCCCCAGTCTGCTTGATCCGAAGAGATCCGGGCCCCTGCTTTGTTCACTCTGTGCCTGCCCAGGCACAAGGCCTGGGCCAGAGAAGGGAGCTCGGCCAGTTGTGTGGGCATCACACTGAAATATCCATGCCCTCTCTTAAATAAAGGGAAGTTTTAGCATGGAAGCAGAAATATCCAAAGTAGGCTACATCCTGAGATTCCTGAATCTTATGTAGTAATGTGTGTGCAAAAAGAAGTAAATGTCGCCATTTCAATATTCATGTTCTCTCCCTCTCCGCATAGGTGGGACACCGACTCTGTCATATCAGGCCTTGGGTTTGTGTGTGTGTGTGTGTGTGTGTGTGTGTGTGTGTGTGTAGAATCATGGTAATGGGTGAGCAGAGAAATGAGGGGAAGAAAGTCTGGCTGGATTTATTTACCTTGAAAAAGGCATAAAATTACTGGCAGAAGAGAGTAGGACATATCCTGGAGGTACAAGGAGAAAAGTCAGCAGGAGGCAGGGAGGGCCAGTTTGAGGAGAATTTTTGAGTTAAGAGAGTGAGTAAAGTAATTGGAAAGCAGCTTCCATGCCTGTGAGGAACTGAGAAAGATAAAGCGAATGTTCAGGATGTTTTGCTGTGCATTGTAAATGAACTGTCCTTGGACAGATCCTGAAGCAGCTCAGTAGAGACTTGCATTTCTCTCTTCGCTCCGCATATATAACTGGAGCATCTTCTAGTGTGCCGTGGTGCAACATAGGACCGCAGTGGGGCAAGCTAGCTTGTGTAGACTTCACATGCAGTGACACACCTGGGGGTGGCAGGTGAGGGACACTGTACACTGTGGGGAGGGGGCGCAGACAAGAGAGCCAGGGCTGCTTCAGGGGAACTTTGAGAATTAGTACAGGTGACCTAGCATGTCTGAGGACAGCCAACCTTTGCAAAACAAGACTTCAGTACACCAAACTTGACCTGGAGTGGTAAATAACTTTTATTCACTTAAAAGCCAATTCTGATGAATTGGTAGATCTTTCTCAGTTCTGATGTTTTGAGAGAGAGCACAGTGGTCATGGTTTAAAGTTTTGCTAAGGCACCTTTCAGGGCTCAGGGTCCAAGTATGAGTGTGAGTCCATGTGCATCCGTGTATGTGGCCTCACAGGGGCTCGGGTGGTGACATTAGATATTTAAATTCTCATTGAAAGAACATTTCGTATAGAGTAGGAACTCTGTGATTTTTTTAAATTATAGTTGGCATATAATATCATACTATTTTCATGGGTACAACCTTAGTGATTTTACATGTATATACCTTACAATGTGATCACCACAATAAGCCTAGTAACCATCTGTCTTGTATAAATTTATATGATATTACCGACTATATTCCCTGTATTCCACATTACATTTCTAGGACTTATGTAATTATAACTAGAAGTTTGTACCTCTTAACCCCCTTTACCTTTCTCACCCATCCCCACACCCCCATTTGGCAGCCATCAGCTTGTTCTCTGTATCTATGAAGCTGTTTCTGTTTTTTTTATGTGGTCATTTATTTTTTTCTATAAGCGCTTTTGAGTTAATTCTTGAATAAATGCAAATGGTGCCTTGAATACTGGAATATCAGTTGAGCAAATTCTTTTCATTTTAACGAATATTTATTTGGTACCAATAATGTGGCAGGTGCAGCAAGAGGTACCAGGAAGGAGAACGGTCCTGATCTCAGTGAGCTCATGGACTTTGAGGAACTTTCAGGAGAAAAACAACCCAACAAAACAAAACAAAACATTAAGCTCACTCTGATTACTCCCGCCTACAGCTGGGACCTGAGGCGGTGTCTCATTTCAGGTGGAGCAGGCTTCAGAGTTCTGTAATCACTGCTATTTTTCCCATACCTCTTAATCCAGAAACATGGCGGGGGAAGAGGACACTTCCAGTTGCCTAATTAATTTATTCTGAGAGTTGCTCTCAGGCCCCCATTCAATTCCAGTCATTGAGATTTCGTAGGGGAAAAAAATGATATTTCACTTAAAATGCTTGGCCGTCTGGTCCCTCACTCCACAGCTGACTGGGAGTGGTAAATTTTGAGGCTGAGGGTGGAGAGTGCAGGATCCTAGAGGGAGCCCTCTGATCGAAATTGTAAAAGAAACTATCAAAGCGACCATGAGGGATCAGCCTGGAAAACACAAGAAGCAAGAAAGCTTACATGAAACCAATGAAAACCTTGCCTTAGGGGTACTTGTCCACCCCTCTCAACCACCTACCCCCCAGGCACAGCTGCTGCATCAGATTAGCGAACTGATCCATAGAGGACAGCATCCTAGAGGAGATAGGCACTTGGCTCAACAGCGGCACTAAGCTACCAGGCAGGAATTATATATCCTGGTTTGCAAAGGATGGCGGACGTGCACTACTGAGCTAGGTCCTTTACACATATTTCCCCAAGCACCACAAAGAACAGCCTCGGGCGCCATAGGTGCAGACAGGTGGCACAATGGTTGCAGCGGCCTGGGGTGGGCATGCGGTGCCCACAGAACTGCGGCCTGCTGTGGCGTATGGGAATGAAGGTTGGTGAGGCAGAATTTGTAATTCTTCAAGAAGCTGGAGGTCAGGGCTTCCTGTGAAATCTTCCAAGTTTAAAAGTGTTGACAACTAATGCAATTTTTTAAAATATGCTATAGACCAAAGAAACTTGTCTGTGACATTTTTGTTTTGGTCCAAAGATTTCCTCTGCTTCCCTCTCCCCTTCCCCTATATGTGATCTCTACCTGCTTGGAGGGTATTATTAGCCTGTGTATACCAATGAAACCAACTTATAGAGTATGTGCTGATTTGCCAAAGTTCCCAGAGCTGCTTGTCAGAAAAACCGAATTTTGCAACTAGGTCTGAGTTCAAGAGACACACATTTCTCTTGGTAGGCTGTTCTACACTGTGTGCATTACTTTAGAATTTCAGGCATCCCAACTTTTATCATTTGCAACCCATCCTGGCCAAGCTGAGCAAGGGACCATTCCATTGCAAAAGAGTCTTCGGAGCTGCTGTTTCCAGAGACAAAGGGATGACCACTCCTCAAGATAACTTTCTTCCCCGAAACGGAGCTGTCATCTCCTCCAGAAATGACATGAAGGAATGCTCAGTGGGGCTGTCGGTGGGCACAATTCCTAAGCCACAGTGTTCAAGGCACCCCATTTTCCTATTGCAAGCAGACGTGTATCCCAATAGATAGATATCGATTTCATAATACAGGAGGTTCTAAAAAGTAATATAGCACAACATCGTTTTTCTCCTACCCCAATTAAGAAACAAAATATCAGATGAAGACCCATGTGCCACTCTCTGACCAAATCTTCCAGATTTCATCAGCTGGAAGTTGGCGTTTATTGCTGCCGTGCATTCCCTTATCTTGATGAACTCCAAAGTCTAGGTATGTTTTAGGTTACACACATGCATACGCAGTTACTGGTACACCCATACAATCACATATATGCCCCCAGAATGTGTATACATATGTGCAGGCACCCACCCCCACACACAGAGTTTCCACATTTCCTTACAGGTGATTAATGCCTTACTTTCAGCCCCAGATCTTGTCTGGCCTCTCCAGTGAGCCTGTGGGGTCAGTGGGGCTGATTGCATTACCTCATTTTTTGGAGAAGGAATAAGGGCTCCAAGAGGGCTTAGGAGGCGGGCATGAGTCCCCCAGACCTCAGCAGAGCCAGACCTGCACCCTGGACCTCCTCTGCCTGTCTCCAGGGCAACCCCCCGCCCAGCCCAGCAGTGTCTTCTCTTCGCTCTGCGTCACTCTGTGGCAGGCAAAGATGATGGGATGAGTTCAGACAGAAAAGGCATTCCTCTTCAGACTGAAAATAGCAAGCTGCAGTTGGAATTTGTTTTTCCAATTTATTTAATGCTTTCTTTTTCCTTTTAACTTCTCTCATTAATTGATAATGTCCTCTGCCCAATCAGTTTCTTTTATTGCTTCTCTCTTTAAAGCTTGGGGCCAGGAGCTAGGTAGGTGGCATTTAAGTTATGACTTGTTTAGGAAATTGATATTGGCATTTTCTGCATGACTTGCCTTTCTTTAGTGAGTTACTTTGCTCTAATTCTCTATTAGAAGCTCCAACTGTAAAGGAGATACAGGCTAATTAAAAATTGGAAGCTAGTAAATTTCACCTTGGGCAGCAAGTATGTGCTTTTGGCAGGAATTGATGCAATTATTGATCAAATAAAATTGTCATCCAAAAGAACATCTTTTTTTTTTTTTAAGAGAAAGCAGGAAAATATTTATTGTTAAAATCAAGCCTTTACTTCAAATATGCAGTAATGACATATGAAAACCACATGGGTTTAGGTCAAAATGAAGAATTATATATATTTTAAAATCTAAATGCTGTTAGATTTTTTAAATGAAAGAATAAATTGAGCTTCTCATTTATTGCCGGGATAAAAAGCACCACACAAAGCCCACCATAATTACTCAATAAATGCTTATCAAATTGAACAGAATTGGAAAACCATCAAGGCACATCACCCTCAACCAGGCTTTAGGGTAAAACAGCCAACTGCCGGAATGTTCTACCTGTGTCATGTTGATGGGGTCATAAAGAAGATGTAAGAGTGACTTTTTTAAAGAAAATTGCGTTATTCACAAAATGCAGGGGATTGTGGGGATCAAGCTCTCAAATCAAGTAGCTGAGTGTTGTTACTGTGGACCTCCTAGTTCAGGAGCCATTCCTTCCTGCTGCTCCCTGGCTCAGGTGCCCAAATTCTGTGGAAAGAAAAGCCCCCGCGGCACAGATCTTCCTAAAGCCAACGCAAACCTCTGCCCACCCCATAGCTTTGTTCTCCAGTAACCTCCAGGTTACATTTTTCAGTGTAAAGACTCCCTCTGTCAAAGCTTTCATTTGCTGTGCTGTGCAGCCTGACACCAGGGGCAGGGGGATGGACAGAGCCGGGGACCAGTGGCAGGGCTGGGAGTAAGGAAAGGCTTTGTCCTCGTAGCTCCCTGTCCTGGCCTGCTCTCTCTACCCCGAGAAAGCTGAGCCTGGAACGAAGGCTTACGTGATTCCAGTGGACAAGATTGGGGGACTGGCGGAGTGCAGCAGAAAAGGGAGAAAAGCCGATAAAAAGGAATGTTTTCCAGTTGGTCATCACTGTGGGCAACTGGGGGCAGTTTCTCTGGGCCCTTCTGAGGAGTCATGTGGAACAGAGCTCTCTAATAGAACCTTCTGTGGTACTGAGAATGTACGATTATATATAGCCACATGTGACTGGTGGGTGATGGAAATGTAGCTTGTGAGAATGAGGAAATGCTTTTTTTACATTTATTTCATTTTAATTAATTTTTATTATTAATTATGTGTAGTCTGTGCTTCAACTTGCTGCCCCAAGGAGTGGAAGAGGGTATCATTTACTCACTGGCTATGTCTCCTGTCACCACAGGGGGTATTACACCCTACACTTCCCATCAGCCTGTGTGGGTGCAGGTGGTCCCTGCATCCCCCCAACCCCACCCCAACGTTGTATGGGATCAGCCACAGGCGCACAGTGGGAGCTCGGTGGGGGTAGGGGGTGGAGCTGGGGCAGGAGCTAATGGGCCAGTCCTGGGTGAGGCTGTTCGCAACAACTGTGGCTAGAGCCCTGTTTCCCAAATCTGAGTGAGCACCAAGAGCTCTTGGAAGGCTGTTAAAATACAGATTCCTGATGGCCACCCCTAGGGTTCTCGATGTCCATGCTGCCGGCCGGTGATCGCATTTCCGGAATCCCCGCGCTAAAGTAAAAGGTGGGCCAGAGGATGTGAGCTGGAACTAAGGTGACTGTTTGGGTTTGCCTGGGACTGTGGGGGAAGGGAGAGGTATTCTGGAACAATTAACTTTCAGAGCTAAAATCGGAACAGTCCCGGAAAAATGAAGAAAAGCCCATCACCTTCAACGGAGGCATCTTAGCACTTTGCCGCCTGCGCCTCAGTGACTGTGCCTGACAAAAGGGGACTTTAGGTGCAGTCCAACCTGCTTCCCAGAGTGCTCGTGAATGAGGGGGGTGGTATAATGCCTGTGAAATTTTAGTGTCGGCTTTAAGATCAGCTACCTGTCCATCAGCAGAGGGTCCGGGTGGCCTATGGAGCAACAGGGGCTTATTTTATCCCCTACGCCTGAGCGGTACCCAGAACTGTAGCCCCGTAAAGAAATCAGCCTCTTGGCGCAGGTCCTGAGTCTGAGGGTGCAATGCTGTACGTCTGTGCAATGAACAGAGTTGAGCTGGTCATGGGGCCTTGGAGTCATACCTGCTGCGGGTTTCTTTTGTTGTTAGGTGTAATGTTTTCAAGGAGAGCTGGGAGACTCTTTGGACCATTTCTCCTTCACAAATCAATTAAATATGTATTGATTGTCCTCTCCGTTCAGCCCTGTATAGATGTGTGTGGTAGGGGGAGGCAGACAGGAGGTGCATGAAGCTTGTTCCTTGCTCCAGTGATGTCCCTGACAAATCAGGAGGAAAAAAAGGTTTGACAATGCCCACCCCCAATTCCGAATCACAGATAGGCAGGTGTATACCTGTCCCCTCGCTCTCACTCCACTTTCTGTGTACCCGTGTGCCTGATGGTGCTCCTGTCTGCCTCCCTGCCCAGCCTTGGACCATGAGCGTCCTGAGGACAAGACCATGTCTTGCCTCTCTCACTATTCCCATGCTCAGCTCAGATCCTGGTAGGGAGCTGGCAATTGGAGGTGTTTGCTCAAGGGAGTGGGCATCTGCTCAGCTATACATGCTGAGTTGTGAGCCATGTCTGCTGGTCAGAGGGGCTGAATGGCAGCCTAAGAATCAGAGGTTTCCACAGGAGGCAAGGCAGGCTCTGGGCCATCTGAGTAGGTAGACTATTTAAAGGCAAGGAGCTGAGAGACTGTGTTCCCAGCCATGGAACGGCATTAGCCACGGACACCGGAGAGATCTCGAAAGTGTGGGTGGCAAGGAGGGCCCAGCCTGGCTGGGACGAGGACGTAGGCTGGTCAGCAGAGGGGCGAGAGATTGGCTCAATCCGAGGAGCAGGTAATGAAGGGCATCGACAGCCCAGCTGAGGAGTAGGCATCATGTATCAAAGTGGGATATAATAGTAAGCAAAAGTTTCCGAGAATGAGAGACAGGGAGACCTTTCTGGCTTCCTGGTTTTCCAGGGTGTTGTATGGTCTATTAAGGCATGCCTTTATAGCTTAAAAAGTGCCACTTATGAAATATTATCAGCAATACAAAGCAGTGAATTATTGATATACCAACAGCATGAATGAATCTCAGAATCATTATGCTGAGTGAAAAAAGCGAGATCAAAATAAAAAGGACATCCTGTATGACTCCATTTATATAAAATTCTAGGAAATAAAAAATACTCTCTGAAGACAGAAAGTATATTGGCGGTTGTGTGGGGATGGGAGCAGGAGGAGAGGTGGGTTGCACAGGGGCATGAGGAAGTGTTGGGTGTGATGCAAATGCCTGTTATCTTGATTGTAGGGATGGTTTCACAATAAATACATATCAAAACTGATCAAAACATACATTTCAAATGTGTGCAGTTTCTTGCACTTCAATTATATCTCACTGAAGTTGTTTTTAAAAATGTCTATCCAGTTAATAATGTGAAGAGAAGCCATAACAATGGTGGAAGTTGAGAGGACATAATTTATTTTCTTAAAGAAAGGGGAATACTTAATATGTCAGTTTATGTAATTCTCACAAACAGCCCAGTGCTGCAGGTATTGAATTACCATTTACAAATTCCGAACTGAGGTGCAGAAATACTCCATGACTTGCCCAGGGTCACACAGCTTGTGAGTGATGAGCGGAGCCAGAATTCAAACACAGGTCTCTCCAATCCTGAAATCAGTGTTCTGTTTACTGCATCTGTGCCTCTCAAGCTCAATCCTCCAATGGAGAGCATGTCCCGGCACTCAGCGGGAGAGAGGGATGAATCCATGAGCCAAACAGGACTTCCGAAATGTCCGTGGACTCGGTTGCCCATCTTTCATAATGGGTTTGGATTGGGAGAGGATTCCACCTTGTAATTATTAAGATGATATTAGCTCACATTTTAAACTCAATCAACTGAACTCTGATCATTTCTTCTTCTCAATAGACAAGGCATAACCTTAGTTTGGAGAGCAATCAGAACTGGAAACAGGTGTGTCAGAGACGGACGTGCGCAACCTACATTGCAGATATATATACCGTTAAGTATATTTGTATTTACTGTTAATATACGCTATTAACCTGAAAATAAAAGGCCAAAGTGAGAGGCAACAAGTATTTATTTGAGACCCAAACAGATAGTGATTTGGGAAGCAATGATCGGGCAGAAACCCAAATAACGTTCTGATAGGAGACTAAGGCAACGGGTATTTATGAGAAAGGGAAGGGGAGCAGTTACGTCAATAGAAGGAGGGCATTTCTATTGGTGCAGATAAACTAATCATAGTGATGTTAATTCTAAAGAATGTTTTTAATTTTCCATCCAGTAGTCATATTATCAACTTTATTGTTACCTTATAAAACAGTTGCTTGGGCTACAATGACGTTTTAGACCCGGTGGAAAGGCTATTTTGCCCAGCTCTCACACTCTTAAAGTGTTCATCAGTGGTGTCGGACCCACACCCTGTGGGCCGCATGCGGCCCAGGATGGCTATGAATGTGGCCCAACACAAAATCATAAATTTACTTAAACCATTGAGATTTTTTTGTGATTACATGTTGCAATGTATTTAATAAGTGGCCCAAGACAATTTCTTCCTCTAGTGTGGCCCAGAGACGCCAAAAGGTTGGACAGCCCTGCAAAGGTTTGAGGAATAAGACGTACAAGGCTGTTCCTCTGGGATGGTGGCTCTGACTCCGTTATAAAGTGTCTGCGTTTATAGTACTTTGTACAATACCTATTGTAGTCTTTGAATGTTTCATTATTAACACATATCACATTAACAAAACAGAAGTAAACATTGGGGGATAATAAGAAAGGAGATTGAAAAGAAAGGCAGAAGAAAGGAAGGAAAAAAAGAATGAAGGAAGGAGGGAGAGAGAAAGAAAGGAAGAGGTGGTGGGAAAAGGTGGGTACTTCTGGGCATACGTGGAGATCACCGAACAGCCGTCTCGCTCTCCTGGCCCTTCCCTTCTCTGCCCAAGACAGGAAGAAACGACGACTGCACCGACTGCCGCAGGTTCTCTCACATGCCCAGCTCTTTCGGGAAGATTCTATTGTAATCACTGAACACCATTTCCTGCATGTTTTGGAAAGTCTTCAGTGCTAGCTAAGAAAAAGCACAACTGATTGGAACCCTTAGATGTCCTGAGTTTTTTAGTGGAATTCAGCCTCCCAAGCCCAGGACAGACATCATATCTGAGGTTTGTAGATGGAATTGAGGAAATGCCGATCGATTGTTTTGATTTCCCTTTTTTCTCCGTCCTCCAGTTAGCTTCCCACCAGCACCACTGACTAATTATCTCCTGTGATTTTATCCTTGGTGTCGTGGAAGGTCCCATTAACACATTCTGAGGGATTTATATGAAAATGACTGTGAACCAGGCTTGGACACTAATGAATTAGTCTATGAATGGGGAAAATCCAGCTGCTTCTGAGCAGGCTATGTCATCCTCCATGGCCCCTTGAATGAGCTGGATTTTTTCTATCCATCTTTCACACCACCTCCCTTGTCCCCAGAAGCCACTTCAGACACCTCTTCTCCCCAACCCCAGTACCTGTTCCTCCTCACCTGGGTCAAACTGCTACTGTTGCATTAGTGACCTGACCACACTGTGCTGAAATCCTCTGGCATCTCCACTGGTTGCTCTGTGAGGACAGGGACCGGGGTTAGTTCTCTTTGTGCCCACAGAACCCAACACAGTGCCCAATATAGGCAGTGGGATTGTTTACTGTGTGCCAGGCATGGTCCAAAGGGCTTTACCTGTATTCAATGCTTTTAATCTTCAGAATTCTGTGAGATGAGCTGTGATATAATGCCCATTATACAGATTGGAAAACTGAGGCACAAATAATTTAGTTACATCCAAGGTCACACAGAGATGTAGGGATTCCAAGACAGAAAGCCTGATTCAGAGTCCAATTTGAAGTTTGGTGGCATTCAGTGCATTGTATTTTTATTTTATTTTATTTTTTTACTGTTGCTTTTATTTTTTTAAATATATTTTATTGATTATGCTATTACAGTTGTCCCATTTTTTTCTCCCCTGTATTGCCCCCTGCCCTGTACCCCCATCCCACCAGCATTCCCCCACTTAGTTCATGTCCATGGTTCATATATATAAGTTCTTTGGCTTCTCCACTAACTATACTGTTCTTAACTTCCCCCTGTCTATTTTGTACCTACCATTTATGCTTCTTATTCCCTGTACCTTTTCCCCCATTCTACTCCCTCCCCGTCCCTGCTGTAACCCTCCATGTGATCTCCATTTCTGTGATTCTAGCAGAATCAGGTTCTACACAGGTTTTAGCAGTTTGCTTAGTTTGTTTTTGTTTTTGTTTTTTTAGGTTCCGTTGTTGATAGTTGTGAGTTTGTTGTCATTTTAATGTTCATATTTTAGATCGTCTTCTTTTTCTTAGATTAGTCCCCTTAATATTTCATTTAATAAGAGCTCGGTGATGATGAACTCCTTTAACTTTACTTTATCTGGGAAGCACTTTATCTGCCCTTCCATTCTAAATGATAGTTTTGCCAGATAGAGTCATCTTGGATGTAGGCCTTTGTGTTTCATGACTTTGAATACTTCTTTCCAGCCCCTTCTTACCTATAAGGTTTCTTTTGAGAATCAGCTGATAGTCTTATGGGAACTCCTTTGTAGGCAACTCTCTCCTTTTCTCTTGCTGCTTTTAAGATTCTCTCCTTATCTTTCATCTTGGGTAATTTAATTATGGTATGTCTTGGTGTGTGCTTCCTTGGGTCCAACTTCTTTGGGACTCTCTGAGCTTCCTGGACTTCCTGGAAGTCTATTTCCTTCACCAGATTGGGGAAGTTCTCCTTCATTATTTTTTCAAATAAGTTTTCAACATCTTGTTCTTCCTCTTCTTCTTCTGGCACCCCTATAATTCAGATATTGGAACATTTAAAGTTGTTCCAGAAGTTCCTCACCCTCTCCTTATTTTTTTGAATTCTTGCTTCTTCATTCTGTTGTGGTCGAATGTTTATTTCTCCTTTCTGCTCCAAGCTGTTGACTTGAGTCCTGGTTTCCTTCCATTCACTGTTGGTTCCCTGTATATTTTTCTTTATTTCAGTTTGCATAGCCTTTACTTTTTCCTCCCTTTTGTGGCCATAATCCACCAATTCTGTGAGCATCCAGATTACAAATGTTTTGAGCTCTGCATCTGTTAGGTTGGCTATCTCTTCATCACTTAGTTCTGTTTTTGGAGTTTTGATTGTTCTTTTGTTTGGGCCATATATCTTTTTTTTTTTTTTTTGTCATGGCACCCTGTTATGTTGTGAGGGGCGGAGCCTCAGGTATTGAGCAGGGCGGGGCAACCCACATCACTGCCTTGTGGTGCTGTATGTCGGGGAGGGGTCTGAGAGGGAACAATGCTGCTTGCTTGGCTCTTGGCCAGCTTTTAGTCACTTCCTCTGCTACCCACAAGCAAATCGGGCCCTTCTGATGCTGATTCCCAGGTAGGTGGGTTTGCGTACATTCTAGAACCCTGTGTGTCTCTTAAATGAACTCTCCTGTGAGACTGGTAGTTTTGCCCACTGCTGCAACCCCCACAGGTTTAAACCAGTAAAGGTTTTGAGGCTTTCTTTTCCCTCACCGGAACCCTGGGTTGTGCTGTCTCTCTCACTCCCCAGTTGTTGCTCCCAGATTATCCGCATGCAAATGTGGGACCGTGCAGTCGTCCAGCCTCCTTGCCATGCGTCCTCTCCACCCTGGCTGTGCATCTCCGCCCCTCCTACCAGTCTGAATGAATGTTTCTTCTTTAACTCCTTCGTTGTCAGACCTCCATACAGTTTGATTTTCTGGCATTTCTAGTTATTTTTTGTTTTTAAATTTGTTGTTGTCCTTCTTTTGGTTGTTCAAGGAGACAAAGTGTATCTACCTACACCTCCATCTTGGCCAGAAGTCCATTGTGTTATATTTTTAAAAACTGAAGTCTTTCTTCAGGTATGCAGTTAATCTCTGTTTATAAGTGGCCAAACACTTAAGCTGAAGGAATAGCACATATGGGTGCCATAGCCTAATTCCAGAGCACAATCCCATCTGTGGCACAGTGTCAGCCAGACCTCTATCCTATTTCAGACCCTTCCATGGTGCCTCATTGCCTTCAGAGTCAAGGCCAAATCCTTGAGAAAATCTTTAGTCCTTTCTATAACAAGCAATTACAGACACATCATAGGAGACATAAATAACATTTATTAAATGAATAAATGCACAAAAGATACACCTGTATGTGGACAGAGTTTAGCAAGTGTTATCTTTCTAAAATCACATCCCTGCCAACTTGATCATGAATTAAGAATATAACCCTATCAACAGTCTCATATATAAGTTTCTTATACATCAGGCAAGATTTAAAAACCCAAAACATAGGATTTTATCATGATCCTTGTATATGTAAATGATGACACATCTTGATATAGAGTCAGGCAAAATTGTGTTTTTAGGTTAGAAATGGGGCTTGTGAGGCATGTAAAATAGTCTCTGAAGCCCCTTTGACCAGTCTACTAGATGCTAACCAGACATGCTTAAGGTTTTTAAAACCAGATTTTATGTAAAAGGCAGAAAAGGAAAGCTCAAACTCCCTTCAGTGCTCTAATTTTGCTAATAGGCATCAGAAAAGATTTTCATTATCTTTTTGCATTTTGAAGATGATGGATTCTGGAATTATTTCAAAACTCCCATTTTATAAATTTTTTTGAGCCTAGTGTGAGTTCATCTTGCAGTCATGTACTAAGCCATTCTCATGAGTCAGGCACTGCAGTCAGCCCCTGGTGGAGATTTGGGGGCTGGAAACACACGGAGCTTCCGCGGTGACTACGAGGAGGGAGTCCTGCCTTCAGGAGGCTTCCTGTTACTGGGAGCACTAACATGGCAGGAGGAGCCTGCAAAGCCCTGCGGAGCATCCATGGGGCAGGATTCATTCGTTTGGGGCAGCGGAGGACCAGTTCGGGCCTCTTGAGGTGGGGTTGTGGGGCCAGTGAAGAGACTGCTGCAAGTGAAGAAAAGGAGTAGGCGGGGAAGAAAGGGACATCCCCATATCTTCTTCTGAGAAGCTCACAGTCCTTGGGGGGGAAACAGGCCCCAAAGTCAACCCTAATGCAACGAGCAAATGACACAGGAAAGGCTCTTCCTTGGTCGAAATCCTAGCAGGTTCTGGACTCGTGTGCTGCTCTGCAGCGTAGTATGGATGACTCCCACTTTCTCCTCTGTTCTTGAATCACTTTTAACCTCTACTCCTCTTGCTGATGATCCCACCCATCCTTTGTTGTGAAAACAGAAGCCATCAGAAGACAGCTCCCTTCCCTTCCCATCCCTTCCGTGGGAGGTGAGTCCTATCAGGGCGAGTCTTTCACTAGACCTGTAATGGTAACCCTTTTTCATGTCCCTTCGCTAAGGGATCATGCTCATCAGTTTACAAGCAGGTTCCACTACCTAATATTAAAAGAGAAACATTTTAACTCCTGTCTTTTCTTCATTTTCAGCTATATACAAAGGTCTCCACTGCCCTTCCCAGCAAAACACTGCTCGTCTCTCTGTACCCCAGTTTCCTCCTCTACAAAAGGGGGCTGTCATGAATAATCATCTCATAGGGTTGTTGAAAAATGAAACCAGAGAATGCACATAGACCACATAGAAAGGGCCAGTTGGGCCCATGATGAGCTTTCTCTCTATATGTGAACACTTACGAATCTCCAACAAGTTGCCTGTATTCCTTGCCCCTTGTCCTCACTTGGTTACTCCTCACTCCCGTCTACGTGTCCTCCCTTCCTAACATGTAGCTGAAATTGGTTTTGTTAAGATCACCAGTAAATGACATGAAGCTCACACGAAAGCTTCCCTGTCTGCTCCCTGTTGGACCCTATATCATTCAACAATGCCGCCTACCCTCTCCTTTTTAAAACAATTCTGCCTTGGATTCTGTGATTCCATTGTCTCACTGAAAGTTCCTTCTCAGTCCCTTTGCTGCTTCCTCTTCTTCTACCAGGTAGCCAAATACTAGGGAGTTTTTATTCCCTGTTTTTACCTTTTCCACCCTCCCCAGGCCAGACCTCTCATGAACTCTAAGCCCACATAGTCCCCTGCCTATTTAGCATCTCTGCTCCGCTGTCAAAAGCAGAGCTCTGTCCCCACCTCCTGCCTCAAACGGTTGTCCCTCAGTCCTCCGCACCTAAAAAGCAAGCTCCCGCCCGTTCAAACTCACGATCATTTTTGATTCCTCCCTGCCTGTTCACACAAGACAGTGACAACCTCAAAACATCGAGATCAGCACACTCTCCCACTCCCACTCCCCATCCTGTCCCTCCTGGGGGACCTCAAGAGAGTCCCAGCTGCTCTCCCTACTCCCACGCCTGCCTCCTCAGTGCATTCTCCGCTGACCCTTTCCTTGCTTAATTTAATTCAAAGGCACCCCAATGTCCTGAAGATAAAAGCACCTTCCCCATGGCCTACGAAGCCCCCATGGCTGCTCTGAGTCCTGCCTCCCACAACCTGCTCTCACCACTCTTCCCCTTGCTCAGGACTCTCAGACTTTGTGGCTTCTCTCTCTTTCTCCAGCGGGCTGGGTCTTAGCACTTGCTTCCTTCTCTCTGGGATGCTGTCACTCAGCCCTCAGCTGCTTCTGTCCCATTATGAATATCTTAGACCAAATTTGTCCTCCTCAGTTAGGCCTTCTCTGACTCACCCGATTAGTTATGCCATTGGTATTTGCTTGTTTCCTATCTGCCCCACCAAAATAGAGCCCTCCTTACATATGAGAACATCATCTGCCTTGAACACAGCTGTGTCCCAAGCATCTCAGATCTTGGTGGCCACACACTAACTCCTCAGCAAGTCTCTGTTGAAGAATGAACCAACCGGTACCCTATCCACATGTTGTGCTATTCGTCTCTACTTACCCAAGCATTTCTGAAAGTCTGTGAGAATCATGCAGGATACAGTGTCAAATAAACTTGTGTGTAAATCCACACTCCAACCTTTATTAGTCAAGTGACATTAAGCAAGTTACTTAACCTTTCTCAGACACACTTTTATCATTTGCCACATGAGGGTGAGAACAGCAAATGATCCCTCACAGGGCTGCTGGGAGAATATCACAATATGTGTGATGGTGCTTTATAAATTAGAGATTACTTTTCAATACCCTATATTTTACATTGTAATCGTGCTTGCAGGTAGCTGTAGTCATTTTCATTTTAGCCAATGGGGAAGCAGGGACTCCTTGAGCCTGGCCACCAGACCTCATCCCCACCCAAGACAAGTGGGTGCATCCACTCCTGCCATCAGTGAGCATTCATTTTCTCTCTTTTTCTCTTGCTTCTCTCCAAAATTTTCTAGCAATACTTAGTTTTACACATATCATTTTGCCAATTTTCTAGGAAAAAACTATACTCATTTTTCTTTACATTCATTTTATTATAAGCAAAGATGATCATATGATCATATTTCCTTGTATTTATTGACTGCATTTCTTCTGTAAATTGCCTATTTGTTTTCTTTATCCTTTTGGCAAGAGTTGGGGGTGGCTATAAGCTTTTCTTTATGGCTCTGAAGTTAGTTTTTATATTAGGGATATTACCCTTTTATCCATCACATGAGTTAAAGTTTTCCCCCTAGTTTTTAAATTTATCTTTTAACCTCATTTATCAGAGTATTTCCTTTACAGGAAAGCTTATAAAAAATCATAAATGAGTTTACCACATTTCTGTTCACTATTTATGTACCTTTATTATTCACATATAAATCTTTGGCCTATCTGTAATTTATTTTGGTTTAAAAAGTGATATAAAGATCTCACTTTATTTTTTTCCTAAAGAGCTCTACAACTGCACCAACTCTTGTCTGTTACGTAGTCATCTCTGGCCCCTCCCACTCTGGTTTCCAATGCAGACTTTATGCCAAGTTTATTTATGAGTTCTCCATGCTAATCTCCTGATTCATTCATCTTTTTATCCACAGCTTCCTCCTCTTAACTGCCCTCTGTTCTGAAGTTCCCTGGCAGTCCTCACACATTTATTCTTAAAGCTGATCTTTAGAATCACTGCACTAGTTCCCTAAAAACCATCCTTTTAGAAAGTTGATGGAGAAGGGATATGTACATTAAAGATTTTGAACACACTGGTGAGTTACCCTCTGGAGAGTTTGACCCAATTTAGGTTCTCATCATTTCCTCACGCCTCTGCCCAGATCAGACACTTTCACCGCTTGCCTCCATTGCTATAGTGGACTATGACATCCATTGTCATTTCGATTTGCATTTATTTGATTACTAATAAGGTTGAGCATTCTTTCATATGTTCATGGCTCACTTGTTAAATTTTTTATGGATTACTTAATTCTCACCCTTTCATACTTTAATTGGGGTGCTCATCATTTTTTCACTGATTCATAAGAGCTCTTTACAAATTAATGATACCAACATTTCATCATATACAACACAAACATTTTAAAAATTTACTTGACATTTAAGTTCGTTTTCCCTGTAGAAGTCTTTGAATTTTTATGGTGTGCCTGCCTGACACATAATCAGAACTTAATAAATGATAGTTGAATGTTGAATTAAGAAAAGCAAATCTACCAATATTTTCTTTATGGTTTCTGGTCTGACAATTTCTTCTGGGAGGGCCATGTTTTGTGATTTCTAATCATACCAAGGGCTATGCTATCATATCCATTTTGTGATGAGTTCCTTGTCACCAGTCTGTTAGCTAGAGAGGAAAAAAGTACTGAGCTAATTTTCAAATTTAGAACCTGAGGTTCAAGAGAAAAATGGGAGCAAGCTGAGAGGGAACCAGTAGAAGCAGCCAGGCCCCCGCCACGGGCGCCTCTGCCCGCGCCTGCTGGGCGGGAAGACGGACACACGGACAAGGGCTGGGCTTCAGGCTCCATCTCCTGCGTGTGCCCAATTTTCTTCAGGTGAAATTTAGACCTTCCAGCTGCTCCTCTATGAAGAACTCTCTGGGTATGACTTAGGGTAATTAACTTCTCACTAATATTTTGACTAATTAGGAAATATTTGGACTCAATTTGATTTGCTTCTCTGCCAAGTATTTTGTCCAGTTTGGCATTTATTCAGCCAGCCTCAGTCCTTGAAATGATCTCTGCATTGACTCTGAGAATCAATCCTGCACAGAAATCACCAACCACTCTGAGGGTTGAAGGAGGGAGAATCTTAACACTCACTCTTTCTAACAGGTTCAAAGGACTTCGGGAAAGTCAGCCACCTCTGGCATCAAAATTATAACTAATATTAATAGTTATTATCCCTATCAATGCCTTTGTTATTACATCTTATTTTTTAGAAGATTTCTGCCAACAACATACACTCAATTCTCACAATAAACTTGTGAATTAATTACTAACTACTAGATCAAGTTCAGCTAACTTTTTACAGGAAGGCCCATACAGTATATATTTTAGTCTTTGCAGGCCAAGGAATGAAACTGAGCAACCCTTTTCTTAAAAAGTTGGAGTCCTTTCTACATTTGACATTTAAAAATATGGAAATCATTCATAGCTCACAAGCTGTACAAAAATGCATAAAGGGCTGGGTTCAGCCTGGGAGCCACAGCTTGCCGAAGTTCCAGTATATAGTATTATGACTGACAAATAGACGATGAAACTGAGTCTCAAAGAAACCGTGCTGCTCTCCATGAATAGTTTTTTTCTGAGCAGATAGCATAAGTTGTGGGGCTTTTGAATTCCATAATGACGGTTCAGCTTAACCGTCATATTCATTCATTCACTATCAACAGTTATGCTAAGCACCTGCTCTGTGCCAGGCCTCGTGCTAAGAGGTGCGATGATGTAAAGAATAGTCATTTAAGGCTTTGGCTTTGATTTAGACAGACCTGCACATAATTCCTGGCCCTGCCACATACAGGCTGTATGACCTTGGGCCAGTGATTCTCAACTGTTTTCACCTCATGGCATATATAAGCTAATTGCTAAAATTCTGCAGCACACCAAAAAATATATATTTTTGCCAATCTGACCAAAAAAACAAGTATAATTTTGATTCATTCACACTGGAAGGCTATTGTGTTGAGCGTTGTCACTTTTTTAATTTTACAGTCTGAGAGAAAAGAGGTCAGTGCCCCTGACTAAATAGTCAGGTAGTGCACAATTTAAAAATTCTTGCAGCACACTGGTTAAAAATTTCTTCTTTAGGCAAATCACTTCGTATCTGTGAGCCTTAGGGTTCTCATCCATAAAATATGTAGTTCACAATGTAGTTCACCTGTAAAATAGATAAAATAGCTCATTGGACTGTTGTAAATATTGAAGGAAATATTCTGTGTGAAGCATTTAAAACAATGCCTAGGATATAGTATCCATTAAATGGAAGCTAATAATAATAGTAATGATACCAATAACTGTCATTTGCATTGATTAGCCTATGAACCTTCAAGGAGCTCACCATCTATGAGAAAAGCCAAGCCTGTAAACATGTGGCTCAATACCCTGTGATGAGAAATGCTGAGGACACAGAGGGGCTGCAGAAGAGGTCAGCGGGAAAGCGGCGGTGGTGTGTCTGGTCGGGTGAGGAGAGTTTGTGCCAGGAACAGACTGTGCGGAAGGAGCAGGAAGCACTGAGCCATTAAGCAGCTCTGGCCGGGAGCCCACCTACTGCATACTAGGAAGACCATGGTCGTTGGACAGCTTCCATAGAAGGGAAAGATGAAGCCCAGGGAGGGGAGATGACTTGCCCGGGATCACAGCAGGAGACACGCTGGGCGGTTCCCTCTTTCATTCACTCATTCAGCCTTAATTGGACAGGCAAAGGGTAAGGTACAGAAAGTTCACTGTCCAGCGGGGTGGCAGTTGGGGTTGAGCAGGGCTTATAAATACAAAAGGAATCAGACCATTAGGTGTAAGCTAAAAGGAAATGCGAATAAGCTGCCGCAGGAAGGAAGACTAAGGGGAGCAGAGACCCAGCTGGGCAGGAGGGGAGGGCAGGGCACTGGAGCTGGGCCAAGAGAATCAGAGGGATTTGAAGAGGCAAGGAAGACACTTCAGTCCGGGCCACAGTCGGGGCGGGCGATCTAAGGTCTAGCCATAGACTGAACAGAAATATCTGTAGTCCGTTTACAACAAAAAAGCTCTCTAAATAGTGCCTTGCCTGGTGGTGGACACACAGCGAGTGCCCGATAACACAGGGTTGACCCTGACCTTCGCCCATTTCTTGGCCTCAGCACCTCATAGTCACCTGGATTCTCCACAGCCCACTTTCCCCTGCCCACTTAACCTAATACTTCTGTTTTCTAACAGCCCGGGCCTTCCTGCAGGAGGCCCTCCTAAATTACTCCAGGACACAGTTTTCGATCATTATAGTATATGGCCCAGCTGAATCGAAATGGGCCCTGTCCTTGCAGACCTGTCGTTAGTGATTACGTGGATACCCCTGGTTCCCATCCCTTTTCCTTAACCAGCCGTCAGGAGTCCTGAATCAAAAAGTTTACCTAAAGATGAGTTTAGAATGAAACTGCATTATATAATAAATTCTATCCAGTTTACTAAACCGCTAGTTTAATCACCACATGCTACACTATATGCATGTACCTGCATACAAGTTCAAAGAGAATTCATGTTTAAGTCTGTCCCGCTGTCAGGCTGGACTTGTATCACCCGCAATCCTTGCTCACCAGGGAGACGGTGAAACCCTCAGCCAGATGAAAAGTGCGTGTTGTCCTGCATCCTGTCCAGATCCACTTCTTTGTCATCTCTTACTGTCTTTTCGTCCGCCACTGATCCTTGTGCCCTAAGCAGCCCCACATCCCACTTCACTGCATTGCGACAGGTGCTTCTTGTATGAAGAGGGAAAAGAGGTCTGAGGAGACATCGTCTCTGGCAACCGCTGCTGTGTTCCATCACACTAGCGGTTTCCTCCTCACTTGGCTTGCGTGGACTTGTACAGTTCTAGTACTTGGTGCCAGCAAACTTGCATGCTGGAACCCTCAGTGAAAGTTTTCTTTCTTTTCTCCTGCTAAGATGTTTCCATTAGTGGTTGGCAAAATGCCACTTGGGGGTGATGGTTTTTGTCTACAGCCTTGTCTTTTGATGGAAAAAAACTACTTCCAAATTGTGAACAACCTAAAAATATTTCCTCTTGTTGCTCAGAAAGCTACAGTTTTTGGCTTCTTCACTGGGAACTACTGTCCAGAAAGCACCCTTCTCCTCCACCTGTCCACCCCCTACCAGCTCTATAGGATTCACTGTTTAACCATCTCTGGGGATAGGATAGCAATATCTGTAGTTTAGTAAATACCTTTACGTGTTTACCTTATGTGTAGTTTAGTAAATATCTTTATGTATAAGCTATACGAATCCAGACCGTGACACGGGCTGGGCCAAGGTTAGGCCCTTAGGGAATAACTGTGATTGGCAGCTTTATGGGCCTTGATAAATTTTGGATGTTCTGGTGAACACCTTTCAGACCCAAGTCTCTGAGAAGCCCTGCTCTCCCGCATGCCTCTCTTCCTGCTTGCCTTCCTTCTTTAGCATTTGCTATTGGGTCGGCCAAAAAGTTCATCTGGTTTTTTTCCATAGGATGGCTCTTATAGCGCTTAGTTGTTTTTAACTCCCTTTGAAACAATAGATTGTATTGTGACAGCTGTCATTTCAGTGTGCACTTTAAAAAACTTTTCAAAATTGGTGAATTTTTGTGTAGCTGCTTTAATATTGAAGATGGGAGAAAATACACAACATTTTTGGCATATTATGCTTTATTATTTCAAGAAAGATAAAAACGCAACTCAAACACAAAAAAAGATTTGTACAAGTGTATAGAAAAGGTGCTGTGATTGATTGAATGTGTCAAAAGTGGTTCGTGAAGTTTCATGCTGGAGATTTCTCACTGGACGATGCTCCACGATCGGGTAGAGCAGTTGAAGTTGATAGCGATCAAATTGAGACATTAATTGAGAAGAATCAATGTTATACCATGAGGGAGATAGCCGACATACTCAAAATATCCAAATCAATAAAGTTATTGGTGAAAATGAAAAATGTGTCTTTTATTTTATGGAAAAAAATCGTATGGATTTTTTGCCAACCCAATAGAATCTTCTTGAGTACCAAGCCCTCTCTTTGGCATTGAGAATGCAGGGATGAAAATCCCCCAGCTCTGCTGCAGCTAGTTGACACTGGGAAGTGCAGGCGAGGAAATGTATGAATACAACACTAAGTGATCCTGCAATTATAGAGGCTGGCCTACAATTTACCTGGGGTCTGGGAGCTCTGAAGTGGCTTTCCGGAGAAGGGTGGGTCTAAAGGCTGACTAGAGGCTGGGCAGGCCAGTGGAGAGCTGAGAGGACCCTCAGACAGGGACACTTGTGCTCTTTGGTCTTGGGACTGCTTTACATGCTTAAAAATTATTGAGGATCACAAAGAACTTATTTATGTAGGTTATATCTAACAATACTTAGCTCATTAGAATGAAAACTCGCATGTTTTAGGAATACTTATTAATTCAACAATAACCAGCCTATGACATGTTACATAGATGGCATCTTTCACGAAAAAATATATTTCCCAAAGCAAAGTGAACCCAGGGAGAAGAGCAGCACTGCAGCACTGCTCTGCCCTATAACACATCACCTTAACCTCTAGCTTCATAAAAGACAACAGAATTCTCACTTCTGCTTTCTCACTTCTATTACTTTTATAAAACTTCAGTATACAGTCACGAGATAATAAAAATGAAAAAGACAAAACATCTTCATGAAATTATGAAAAGAGTTTTGAGTTTGTGGGCTCCTCCCCTAAAAGGATCATAGGGAATCCCATGTGTCTGGACCATTCTTTGAGAGTTTTTACTTTGGAGACAAGGAACTCAAGGGTTTATAATTGGCTAACTTGCTAGGCCTTGGGCTTCTGTTGTGTAGGCAGGGGACCAAGTGTTTTCCCTTGAGCCTATGAGTCTGTCAGACAACAACTCCCTACTCCTACCCCATCCCTGCCCAGCAGGGCAGATGGGAAATACACAAGAGCAACCCCCTCGCAGAGGTGGAATTTCCTCAGACTCTTAACAATAATTGTGTTAGAGAAGAATTTTTTGCTACTAGGGTGCTCAGATTTCTGCAAAAGCCTCCGGCCTGTTTTTAAAGCAAATGTATTATTCAGAAGGCACGTATAAACATATTCTGTGCATGGACTGGCCTTTCTTTCCCCCATCAATAACATGGTTCCTATGCTGTTATATGGAACAGCATTAACTTTTATGTTATTAAAAAGCTGCTGGTCCCGCATCTTAATATGTGGAACATTGTAATTATTAGAGGCTTGGTTGGGTTCTCCTTGTTTTTGTCATTGCTGTTTCCCCGCCCTTCCCAGCAGAACCCCGTACCGCAGCCATGACTCTGTTATTGCACGGCTGGGCGAGCTGTCAAAGGCTCCTGACATTGGACACCGCTTGTTAGCTGTGCTGACATACAGGGGCCATATTGATGAGCTATAAAATTAAATAAAGATGGGTTTTTAGATGAAAAAAGTGCCAGAGAAAATGGCGAATAACTGTGTTCATTTGGCCCCCTTGGGATTGGGCTTGTTTTCTGCTTCCTTGCTATTAATGAAAAGAAATCCAATTTGTTCTACATGGTGAGATTTGTAATTTAGATGCTTATTAATTCTGGGTTTGTGTAGGAGCTCTTTGAAAAATATGGTCTTCAAAGTATTTACTCTCAAAGGCCAGCAAACCTTGGCTGAAAACAGGCCAAGCATTTGTGGTTAAAATGTTTCCTGTGTTTAACATAAGTAGATTGAGTGCTTGTAATTGGCTCTACCCTGATGTAGATGATCAGATGGTTAGAGGAGTAGAAAAAGTTGCCTTTACCGTGTCCCACTATTCAGCTGGGAGAGCAGTGCAGGTACGCAGAGCAGACAGGGGAGTGTTCTGTTGTGGTGGAATGGGGATCCAATGGTGGCTGGTAGGGAGGGGTGGTGTGGGCCCAGTGTGGAGCCAGAGGAGGGGATCAGAGTTCCAAATGAGGTCCTTCACATTGCGGTATGGGCCAAGAGCTGTGTGCCAACCTTAGAGAGGCTGCCAGTCCAGAGATGGTGCAGGACTGTCGTTCCCCTGCCACTGCTTAGCCCCCAGTCTCCACCTAGCCTTGCAGTGCCCACAGACCTTGAAGGATCTGCAGTCTTATTGGGGATTCAGATGCATACGGGGGAAAGGATGACTGGAAAACCTGAGTCATTGTAGGATGAATTCTGATATCAGATAGGCAGTTTAGGTCCTAACGGTTCACAAGAGTGTCAGCATCTATGAGTTCAGACATTTAAAAACCGGCTTTTGTTTACGCTAAACTTACCACTGGGCTTAGAGAACCAGTGAAGATAAAGAGGTGGTCCCTGTCGTTTAGGAACATGCATCTTCTCTTCTATGTGCCTAGAAATATGTTAAGTACACAGTAGGTACTCAATTAGTGTTTCACTAATTTGATTTCAAAAGAAAGGTCAAGCTGTAGTTTCACTTTTGCCACTACCCAACCCTGTGGTTTTTGACAAGTCATTTGGCTTTTTTGGACAGATTTTTTTTTTTTACTTCTACAAGAAGGAGAATCTTTAAATAATCCTCTAGGATTTTTTCCAAGTGTATAATTATAATAACATCCTCCAAGCATAGCACTCCATACAGTTTACAAAAACACTTTTACTTCCAAATTTTAAAATACTTCGGGTCAATTAGGGCAGAGGAGGTGATTTTCTAGATATTTATTTCTAAAATGTCAAACAAATTTGAGCCCGAAGGGACAATTCAGGGTCCCACCCTGCCCCTCAACCATTGTAACCTGGCTCCCATAACTCAGAGGCCCTGTGTCCTAGAAGGTGTCAACCTGCTCTGGCCAGGTATGTGACACTACTGACCAACCACGACCAAGAACCGTACTCTGGCTTTGTACAGCGTCACCATTCGCAGGGCTGGACTGTGGCCTTGGCACTTTCAGAATCTGGAATCTTGAGGGAAACGTAGTCCACAGCAGTACCATGGCACTTTTTCTCTACGGTTTTAAGTCGCCTTTTCTCTGAGTCTCCTTTTCTTCGTCTTTGAAATGGTGATCAAAAGCCCTTCTCATTAGGGATTGTATGGGTTCAGCAGACAATACATGTAATGCTCGGGAGAGGACATATGCGAGCTATCTGTTACCTCAGAAACTGACAGCAAGGAGGTTAAATGGCTCCAGACTGGAACTACATGCAACTTCATTTCTTTGAATTTTCTGATAACTGTGGGAAACTGAAAAGCCCTTCATGTTTCTTTCTTGATCCCGGATAATCTTCCAAAATGCTGGGTTCAGGTAGGAATGGAATCCTTTGCTGACAGTGGGGCTCTGGATCCCTGTTCGCAGCGTGGACATTACCGATACCTCTCCAGGGCTGTGGCGGGGCGGGGCTGAGAGGGGACCTCGAACCTCATTGAACCAGTGCAGCGGGTGGAGGTATGTAGTGGATCCAGGCAGGGTTGAGTCCCAACCCCAACCCCACCACTCAGGCATGTCATCTTAGGCAAAATGCTTAACCTCTCTGGTTCTTCAGGTAAGAAAAGCTGACAATCTTCCTTCCTTCCAACAGGTAAAGACCTGTTGTTGTAAACCCAAACAAAGATCATCTGTAGCAAGAGTCTAGTGCCCTAAATATAGTATAAGCAGTAAGTGATGCATAATAGTTCACATCTCCCTAGAGCAGGGGTCCCCAGTTCTCAGGAGGAAGACTGGTACTGTCCATGGCCCATTAGGAACCCGCGGAGGAAGCCCGCCTGAGCTCTGCCTCTTGTCTCCGCCCCCTCACACCCCCTCCACAGCAGGAGAGTAGCGAGCCAGCCAGCGAGCCAGCGAGTGAACTCAGTGGAAACACTGGTCCTTGGTGCCTAAAAGGCTGGGGACTGCTGCCCTAGAGGAAAGAATGAGGCAGGCTATCAGACACACACACACACACACACACACACACACACACACACACACACACAATGTACAATGTCCCCTCCCTCCCTGCCTGCAACACTAATCACCAGGAAGCCTCCGCTCAGCCACTGAGCCCGGGCTCCTGTAAAAATGGATTCAAGCCGCCACCACACAGGGCATGGTCAGAAGGGGCTCCATTTGTATATTAATAGCCTGATATGCTCATTTCCAACAAGGAGTTGAATTAGAAATTACATCTCTTAATGCTTCTGGAAACTGAAACAGGTTTTGGTACAGGGAGGCATTCCAGGTCCCTTGTCTCTTAAGGGAAGTAGAATCTTCCTTTTGTCCCCTTTAGGTCACCCCTAGCAAGGCAAGACACTGTGGCAGGAAAGAGGATGGGGAACATGGTCAGGCCCAGTGACACGGTGACCAGGACTTTCGAACTGAACCTGCCTCTCCCTTCCAGCAGAGCCACATCCTTATTTGCCAGTGCAGGTTCGCTCACTCGCAGAGCCGAAGAACTAGAGAGGCCCCAAACAGAGCACCATGCTGCCATGGAAACCTGGATCTGGAAAAATATTTTAAGAGAACAAAATACTTTCAGTGTTTTCTTAAGTAAAAGAAAGAAAGCCATGGGATTATATGTGCGGCCTGATCATGAATTAATTTTTTTAAGTCAAAAAAAAAAACAAAACACACACACACAAAAAAAAAACCTGGCAGGATAGACAGCAAAACTGATGGGTGACTCCAGTTTTTTCTTTATACTTCTCTGTCGTTCCAAGGACTTTTGCAGTGAGCACATGTTACTCTGACTGACGATCAGGCAGGGAATGGTGTTTCGAAGTGTCCATCTTTCCACTTTGACTAAGGACAGGCCAGGTATATGGTACTAATTCCCACCCCCAGTCACTTGCTCTTGCTGTAACCTCCTTTCTATACAAATCCAGACCCTAGTCATCTTTCAAGGCCCAGCCTCCTCCACGCTGCCGTTACTAGTATACTCAGCACACGTTTTGCGCACCACAGGAGTCCCACGGGCTCCCGTTGTGTTAACAGTGAATGCGAAGGGCCTAGAACAGCTCTGTGCATGCGGACGGCATTCACCACTACTCCGAGCCAATGAAGCACATGTCACGGAGACGCACTCCTGTTCCTATTGTCTACCTTTGCTGCACTCACCACGACCTCTCTCATTGGAGGACATAATTCTCCTCATGGCATCATGCCTCTGAGAGAGCAGCAGCATGTTCAGAGAGAAAGCCACAGGCTTTACGGAAGACTGACCCTGGCTCCACCACTGGTGGTCTTGAGCAAGTTGCTGAAACTCTTGAACCTCAGTTTCCATCTTTGTCATGAGAAGAAAACTGCAGATCCTGATTTGCAGGACTTGAGGATGAGAGAGAACGAATGTAATGGGAATAACACCTACCTTACCCATTTGTGTCCCAGCCTTCCTCTTTGTGCTTCTCTTGCTTTATTTAAAGAGCTGAGTCTCCCCAGATCACTACACTTGCTCCAGACCTGCAGTCCTGTTGTTGTTCTGAGCGTCTGGCCTTAGCATCCACATAATGTGACTTTCCCAGCCCATATATGTCTTAGTTGCCGAACTGGTTTTCTACTTTCTCAGGGCAGTTTATTTCACCCTATTAGATTTCTGGTGCTCCGGGATTTATTTTTGTATTTATTTTTTTCCTTTCTTTTGTTTCTATATAAACAACACTAACTCAGAATCCCTCGCTCTGTGGGATATCTCCCCAGTCCTCCCCAATGAGCAACTGTGACCTAACCAACGGGGTCTGTGCTGCCTATCCTCCCACCCTCCTTGCACTCACCTTGCATTTCTCCCTCAAGACCTCTGACCCCTGTGTTTCCCTGACCCCTCTGGCAGGGCACACATTGCCCATGGGGCATACCCCCTGCTGCAAAAACAGAAAAAGTGAGGCCTATAATCTCTAAATAGTTCCCTCAAGGCTGAGCATAAGGCGTGAGGGATACAGCTGGTGCTAAGCCATGCTTAGTCACATCCATGGGACGCTGCCTGATTCAGAGCAGGGCGCAGAGTGAGTGCCCTTTAAATGTTTGTTGACTGAATGTTTGCTTTTTTACTGGTCCGTTATTTCTTGCTCTTTCACCCTTCCCAGTACTCCCTCTATCATGTCAAAATCAACTTTTCTAACATGGCCGGACTCTCGTTTGTGAATTTTCTGCCTTCCTCTACCATTCGTAGGAGCAGAGGGATCTCAGTCTGTTCTGCTTTTTGACGCTTCTGGTATATTAAAAAATAAAGAAAATACCAAAGTAGTTAAAAACACCATGGTGCATTCAAATGTTTGCATCTACCAATTCAAGTCATACGGTGAAGCTGTCCTTTAACAGGGTCTGCAGATGTGACCTGTGCAGCAGATGGTACAGCAAGTCTCAATATGAAGCTCTTCTTGAATGTGAACGATGGGCCCAAGTATCCTCACCACTCATGATAAACCCCGCCTACATTTCTACTATGGAGGTGGCCATTCACCTTGGAGTTGGCTCTTGGTATCAATGGAAGGCTACAGACTCCTTAATTCTGGAATACTGATGGTACCCAGGAGCCAGAAAAAAATGGAACCGTAGGGCCTCAGGTGCTCAGGCCTGCTCCACCCCTGTTACTACACGTTGGGATCCAGGCAAGTCACCTAACACACCACTGGAGTCCCACGGGCTCCCATTGTGTTAATGGTGGATGCAAAGGGCCTAGAACAGTCTTGCGCACACAGATGGCACTCACCAACTGGATCACCAACTCAGAGTGTTGCTCAACATTGAGGAAGGAAACGTGGGTGAAGAGCCTTCACAGTACTAGTACATAGCAGGCTCTCAAAAATGGTCCCGAATGCTATAAATGCTTTGCAGCCCCTCCCTGAATGCATTCTACATTCTGATAACTAAATGTGGTGTTTGGGGAGGAGGCTGCATCTTCTTCGGGAGAGTCTACCTAGTTAATTTCAGCAAGCACATTTTGAAGTGAATGATCTCAATTCCAAAGCATTGTGTGAGGCGTTAAAATCAGATTAGTTGGCCACTCCCAAGAGACCTGGTGAATTTCTCAGAACCATCCTGCTCATTTCCCAGCCAGCTGGAGTGCGGTATGTTCGATGTTGACAGAAACCCCTCATGGAACCCCAGTCGTACAGTGCCAAATTATTAAACAATGTTTACCATCTCAGAGGCACAATCCTCACTCCAGTTTTATGCTAAGCCATTCAGTATTCTCAGAAAACTTAACATTCATTAGCATGTTAGATCCCTTCCCTCCACCCACCTTCCCGCCACTTCCCTGAGGGCCATCCTAATGTAAGTCAAGGGCAAATTCTCCACCAAAAATCATTTCCCAACCCGACTGGTCCAAAGCCTAAACAGAACAGGTGATTTGAATCCTGATTCGACATTTTACTAACTCTGATCTTTGAAGCGTGGTTGCACCAGTTACTCATTCACATGTCTAGGCCACAAATATTTATTGAGCACATACTATACGCTTGGCTCTGTTTTCGGCACCAGGGATACAGCAGTGAGTATGGCTCGCCTGGTTCCCTCCCTCAGGGAACTTCCAATCAGGGAGGATCAGACACTAAGCACATGATTAAACAACTGATTATTTGAATTAAAGCCTTGACAAGTGTGACAAAGCAAAGTATAGGGCACAGGGAGCATGTAACTGAGGGTCCAAGAGAAGGCTTCTCTGAGGTAGGCCCACTTAGGCCAAAACTGAAGACCGAGTAGGAGGTGGGGGCATGGGGAGGGGGTAATGAATATACCTGTGCAGAGCCTGAGGTGGCAAGATGCTTGGGGCATAGGGATAACAGGAAGATATCATGTCCCCCTGCTACTCCCAGCCTGCTCCCAGGTGAGGCTGGAGAGAGGAGGCACCAGGTCAATACAGACCTGGCAGGCTGGGATCAGGACAGTGATCTGCATTGGTGAAGTAACTCTGGGGCTACCTGAGACAAGAGAAGGGGAAAAGACCCTGGGCACAGGTGTCTGCAGAGGAGGAAGCTGCCCCAGAGGGCCCAAGGGGTGGAGTAGGGTGAAGGGAAGCTCTGGAGACTAATGAGTCTTATTACAGGTGCCACAATACTTCAGAGGGCTGGTCCTGTCCCAAGGAGGCCATAGCTGGTGGCAAGGTGGGCAGGTCAGAGTGCACAGGACCTAGGCATTTCAGCAGACCTCCTGGGTATGCTAGGACCCCTCAATGATCAGGGCATTTCGAGCCACAGATAAAAGATCCAGGCAGCCACATGAGCAACCCCACTCACCTACTAGGAGCTACTCTCCAGTGGCTAAATCTTTCCTCTGCCCCTCTTCTCCTTCCCGGCACTGTGAAACTCAATGTCCTGAATGTCTGCATCTTGCTCTGACACTTGGCCCTGTCGTCCCGTTTTCTCAAGCCTGGGTTTTTCCCCTTCCCCATCTTCACCATGCACACACAAACATATATACCCACCTCTTCCAAGACAGAAGCCTCAGAGTTTGGTCAGGATCGACACTCCTGACCGTTGCTGCTTGTGCATGGCGATCCTGCCAGGGCCCTCTGCCCTGACCTCCCTGTACCACCTCCAGGCAAGGTCTAGTCCTGACGTTCTGCTTTCCCGTTCTCTTCTCCTCTGCCTCCCCTCCTCCAGCACCACCTCCTCCTCCTCCTCGTCACCTCCTCCTGCTGGTCTTCCTGTCCTTATAGCTACTTCTTGGTCTGAACACATCTGTCCCCTGAGCTAGATGAGCAGTCTTCCACTTTTCTCCCTGTCTCCTGCCTGGTCTCGTCCCATCTCAACTCAGCGCTGTAGCCAGAGATATATTGAAACATATGCCTGGCTGTCTACTCCAAAGCCACCTGAGCATTCAGGCTAGTCTGCAGGCCCTCCCTGGTCTGGCTGCACCCCATCTCCAGCCCCTTCCCCACTGCTTCCTGGTCAGGTACCTCTTCCTAGTTTCAGGCACTGGCTCGGCTGCCCAGGCGCTTGTGGGCCTCTGCTTCCGTAGTTGCTAGTGTTGTTTTCTCGAAAGGTCCCACCCCCTTCCTGTAGACAATCCCTGCTGGTCCCTCGGCCCTCATTTCAGGATCCGATTACCTCTGTGAGACCTTGCTCAGTGCCTGCAGATACAGTCGGGATATCTTTCTGGGCTACCCTTATGCCCTCTGCGCTCCCTCACATGACGCTAACTCACTAATCACAGTGGTCCGTTTACAGGTCTCCCTCCCTTATAGGCTTAGGTGAGGATCTCCTGTCCTGTCCTGTCCTGTCCTGTCCTGGTCCGATACACTGCGCTCCACAACTTTCCTTCACCCCATTCGATTCTATTTCATACCGCTGAATATGGAATGGATATGAAACAATACAGGAAAAGTGCTTAGAAAAGTGCCCGTTGCAGAATAAGCACTAAATAAATGTTAGCTATTGTTATGCTTTAGCACTGTCTTATCTGTAATTTTATTTAATCATTCATTTCAATAAATGTTACTTGAGCATCTAGGAAAAACAAGCCTCTATGTTAGGTGCCATGGATTCAAGAGCAAAATATAACAGGTACAGACTCTGCCCCCCTGGAGCCCCCTGGGCTGACAGAGCAGCCTAGGCCGAGGCCCCGTGAAGAGGGCGGCGTGACTGGCCAGGGGCCTGCGGGGAGGGGAAGGGACAGACGGGGCTGGCCGTCAGTAGTCTTCATTTTAAAATAGTGGAGACCCACTGAATCGGGGACTGACATGATCGCACTTGGAAACACTGAAAATGTGTAATAAATGCTGTTTGAATAAATAGACGGTGGATGAGTGTGTGAATTTATAACAGCTAAAATTTATGAATACTTACTACATTCTAGGCAGTATCCTAAGGGTTTTATATGAAATAACTCATATGATACCAATGAGAACCCTATGAGGTAAGTGAGCTTTTAATCATTTTCATCCAGTCGATGAGGAAAAAGAGACGCCGAGGGTTAAGTAAGTTGCCCAAGTCACACAGCTAGTGAGTGTGGGCCTGGATTTCCACCTAGACTCTGGGCCCCAGATCCTGGGCTCTGGGTCAATGGGATGACGAAGTAAAGAGTTTATACTATTATACTAATTATACTATTAAATCACCCTCATAAGGAATGAAAACCCTTATCTTAAATGGCATCTATAAGTATGAAGATTATTCCCATTCCTTCACTACACGTGTTGTCAGTGTCTTCGGTCCTCACTGAGTCACCTAATTAGAGGTAATCCAGTTAAACCTAGTTCTGCTGTCTGCGGTTCACTGAGACTCACAGCACTTTCCCTTCCCCCCTGCAGTCTGTGGCTGCCTTCCTCAAATGCTTGGAAGCGATGGAGACATTTATTTTTAATGAGAAGACCCTGAGTTTCATTAGAACCTGAACCTGAGATCTCTTCCTGGCATCTGTTTGCTCTGTGCTAGTTTTCCTAGAAAGTAATTCATTTCAGATCGATAGGTGGCATTATGTTACAAATCGGGGGACCCCAGTTAACATAAAAATAAGTAATTTCCTCTTTTTCACGCGCACGTCTTCTGTGAAGTGTGACCCACCCCTGTAAGGCTGGCTCGGGGGCTGTCATGTGGCCACTGTCTTCTTAGCTCTGTCCGGGCCCTTGACCTTCTCTAGCCTCATTGCGTGTGATGAGTCTGATTACCTTTCTCTTTATTTTTCTTTCAAGTCGTTTTCTGCCAGGGAAATAAGCAAACCGTTGTGGCAGCCATGGCTCTCCCCCTCGGTCTACAGCTCTTTCTGTAGGGCTTGCACTGTGAACTTGTTTGAAGTAATCACTCTGTGTTAGGAGTATGCAAGAAAATTCTAAGCCCTCCTTTAAAATAATGAGAAACCCAGAAGCTGAACCCCCTGTAAGTATCTCCTTCCATCATATGTTGTTAGCATCGTGAAGAGCCAGGATAAGCCATGTGTTGCAATCAGCAGTGACATGAACTCTGTAAAACCACAATGAAATTGTCATTAACTGGGGTCAAGGGGAAAAATGGGGATTTTCAGAAGAACACAGTTTGCTTTGCCTTGGTTTTAAAGTCTGACAACAGGTACATAAGAGACATGGAGATGGGAATTTGCATTTGTTTTGAAAATTGAGAGCAAAACCTTTTAAGGGTTGACATTTTCAGCAATTGAATTATTTGTTAGCTTGTCTCCAAAGGTCTCCACCCGAATTCTGGGCAATTTCTGTTTTGTGTTATTGGTATATTTGTTAATTTCATTTTGAACATAAAATATTTTAAAGAAGCTATGCGAGGACTCTAAGGGGAAAAAGTTCAGGCAATTACATTCAGCAAATCAAATAATGTGCCGTTCGTGGTGTTAAATGCTGGGCTTACAAAGATGGACGAATCAGGCACTGCCACCACTATCCAGAAACTCACATTCTAGCAGAAGAGACAGAAAAGCAAGTGCAACGAGTCACATATGGCTCTTCATTGAGTCCCTCTACATGCCAGATGCTGTGCATTTCATGATACTTAATCTTCATAATAACCCTGCAAATTGGGTACTGTTAGTCCCTTTTACAGGTGAGGAAACTGAGGCTCAGAGATGTTGGACAGGGATACACAGCAAAGTGGGCTGGATGCAAGACTCTCTAACTCCCAAGTGCAGTGCTCCTTTCACTCCCCAGTGCAGCCCCTGGCCATAATAGGAAGCTATAAGGAGAGGAACCTTTTCTGCCTCATGAAAGGCTCCAGAGAAGAGGTGGCAGTTCAGTGGAGCGCCGTGTCATTTTGAATTATACGACAAATTACCACTGAGAGAGGCTGAGAGCAGAGGTGAGCCGAGAGTGCCTAGAGGAGGTGCGGCTGCGGTCAGTGCTTCCGAAGGAGCACTGACGGGTTATAAAGTTGTACCAGAGCGGCATAATGATTCCAGGGGGGAGACGACTCAGAAGTTGACAGGAGGTTTTCACAGCTTTCAAGTGCACCTGCGCCAACCACTCAGGCGATTTCTATGCTCACAAAGTGAAGTTTGTCATTGGTAAAAGAGTCTAGACATTTCAATGGCTTTGTGACACAAAGCACACAGCACACTCATCTTCAAATTACAGCAAATGCCCCAGTAACTTTCCCTGCCATTGATCCTTGGGTTTTGGGAAGTTGCCATCTGCTGGTGTAGGAATATACAGGGAAGCTCAAAGTGGGAAGAACAAGACAGGCTCTACTTTCTGGGGTTGCCGCCTTGGCCCTTGAGCCACCCAGACCCCAGTCCTCAGTGGCCACAGGGCCAAGAAACTAGAATGGTAATACAGCTGGTTCAAGGAAATGGTGTGCTTTGAAGCACTGGGGCTTTTGGCAGCAATGCACACTGCTACTTGTAGGACACACACATCAGCAGGTGACAGGTCTTGGACATTCCCCACATATGGCCTCATGGAATCTCTGCCACCATCCCATGAGATGGCTTTTTATTCTTGTTTCCATCTTTTATTCAAAAAATTAAGGCTAGCTCTCAGGAAAGAGTCGGGTAAAGATGAAATCTCCTGAGTTTAACTCAAAGCCATGCACTTGTTCACAATCCTTGAGAACTCATAGCCGCCCCGAAATGAAGCCTCTGCCCTGGAGTTATCCCTGGGATCACCATTCTTGTGCCAAGACTCCTAGGATTCGGAAGCCACCCGGCTGTCCCTTGGAATGCATGATTTTGCATGTATTCTTATGCCTCCTACCTGTCCTCACCTCCGTAATCTGGATAGGAGAACCTTATTAAATGCTAATCCATGTGGCTTCGCCCCTGGAGACCTCACAGGACTCCCCACGTGGGAAAGTTGGATTCTCTTCTCTTTACCTCCATTTACCTGCAGTGGCCCATGTTTCCACGTTCTGGCGTTTTTTGTTTTTTAGTAAACCAATCTTAAAAATGAAATAATCAACAAGAAAAATGGGTTTTTGCATAAGGATCTGGATTTCTCACCTTTGAGTAAACTCAGCGCACCTAGGGACTGGGGTACGTGTTTGGAACTGGTAGTGGCCACTCCTTCAGGAAGGAGCCTGTGTTCTTCCCTTTGCCATAGTCCCAACCTTTCCTGTGTTTCTTGCCTTAGGCTCACTTCTTGGTTTTGTGCTGATCTGGTCCCTGGGGCCCTGGAGTAATTCTCTATGTGAATGACTGTCTTCCTAAAGGAAACACACCTAATCAGGGCAGGGGCTCTGCTCTAGCTCACGGCCACCTTTTATCACAGAGCAAGCACCTGACAATATTCTCGAGGGCACTTGTGGCTGAACTAAGTTTATATTTATCTCAGGTAACAGAGTTGGATCACTTTCCGGCCTATACCAGGAAATATTAGATTGGCCTGAAAGTCTAGATGCTTCCTGGTGAGGGGAGGGTGCCAAGGACAGGAATGAAGCAGTGCTGATATAGGCAAAGGTGAAGACCTGGGGTAGACCACCTTCTCTAATAGCCCTGGATCCTGCCTCAGACCTGGAACCATCACATACACCAAACAGATTGGGAAACTCAGAAACCCTCCCCAAACTAAGTAAATAAAAGCATATGTGAAATGATAGAAGCCTTTGAAATAGGCCCTTGCAAAAGTCCAGTTCTGAACAACACCTGTGACATCCCAGCTGATCATGAATCCCTGTAATTGGAAAAGATGTATGCCAAGAGGATTTGCTTGGAAGAAATCACGTCAGGCCTAATTAATGACTCCAGAGCAATCAACCGGGCTCCTCTGATTTAAAGCCCCACAGACCAATCCATGTTAATTGGATTTGATTGTATTGCTATTTTAATTAGTAAGCAAATTATGAAAATGTTTATTTGTTCATGTGCATGCTGTTATCCTCTCAGTGCCATAGCTTGTTTTGCTTTCCGCATGTGCCAGATACGAGCCCTTCCATTGTTTTCCTGTTCAGGCCCTTCAGTTAAGAAACTGGTTTTGAATTAGTAAAGGGCAATTAAAAGTTTCAAGTGTCCTGAGGAGGTCCCATGGAGGGGCTGTTTCCTACAGGGGCTCTCCCAAGTAACTTCCTCCCAGGGGACCCAGCTGCCACTTCTGTCTGCACAAAAATTCCAAGTCAAAGCTGATGTCTTTTAGCAAGGTCACAAACCGCCTGTTTTAGTCAGTTTCTGGAACCTATGCTATGGGCTCAAAGTGCAGGGTCTGGAGCCAAGGGCAGGGAGGATAAAAAGTGGGTAGTGTTCGGCCACTGCCTCCAAAATGACTTCTCTTTCCCTGAGGCAATGGGCAGAGGAGCGGACTAGGCAGGAGAGTCCGGATGTGCTGGCAGAGAAGCAAGCATTTATCCCAGCCCCAGGGGAAACAGAAGTCTTTAGACTCACACACTGATTCCATAGGCATCTGCTGAGTGCCAGCCGTGTGTAGGGCTCTGTGCAAGGTACCAGGGGTATGACTAAATGAAACCCCACCATGATCTTCACCACCTGGTCTGGGGCAAATTAACATATGATTACGTAACATTCAATGTGCACAGTAGGGTGAAGGGGAGAAGCCCCTTCCAGAGAGCAGCATAGGGAATGGGATCTTACCTGGCCTGACTCATGCCCCCAACTCTGGAGTCCTGGAAGAGAACCAAGGGCATGCCCTTTGCAACAATGACAGCTATTTGAGCTTGGGTGAGGTCAGACTTTCAGAGCTGTGATCGAGTCTGAATTCAAAGGTGTAGGTCAGGTGCCGAGCATGGTGCAGGCGCAAGTAGCACTTGCTAACTATTGCCTATGCTCTTATTACAATTATTTCATATCTTTTCTGTGGATCCCCTCCGTCAGCCTACACTGTCTTTTTTTTGTCAACATCTCATGGTGTCTGTGTCACCCATTGTGCCTCTCCATCGCATGCCATTTTAATCGATTAATTCTGCTAGTGTCAGCTCCCTGAGGTTGGAGAGGGTGTCTCGGGTCTCTCAGAGCCCTGTAGAACATAGGTAGCTGCTCAGTGAATACCTGTTAGGGTGTGATTGACAGAGGGGCTCGCACCTCCCCCAGGGGTGGTGGTGATGTGTGATCAGAAGCTGTAATTGCCTTGGTGGCCAATGATATTCTAAACTGTCACTACATTTGTGAAGTTAATATTTCATTTCATATAGTTAGAAGAGGCATTGCTAAATTGTTATACCACTCAACTTTTGAAGAGACACCTCATATTAATCTCATCAAACTATTCAGAGTTTTAAACTCACTGTGAATGCAAATAAAGTCTGCCGTGGAATAATGTAGGGTAGGCTGTCAGCAGGCTGATAGGAAAATCGTCTCGCTTTAGAGACAATTGGAGGAAATCAAGAAAATAAGTTCTTGGTGTTAGACGGAGTCATAATAAAGTGAATTATTAGAGGCATTTCCATTTGAGAGTTTCAGTGATTTCCCTGATTAGTGATTCCACTGGGAACAGCACTTCTTTATAATGAAACTGAGCCTTTAAAAAAAAACAAACAAACAAAGAAAACAGTCTCTATGAATTATACCGGAGACGTGTTGAGTGGACCAGATGGCTCCGTTACAAGCAGGGTTGTTGCTCTCTGCATTCTCTTTTGGAAGTGCAGGTGGTCAAGTTCAGGGGATCTTCTGGGAGGGCACTACTAGTAAGTTGCCTAGTATTGGAAGCCACAGCTTACTGATGCATCCGGAGCTAAGGGCTGGAGACCTCTACTGGCAGCTTCCAGCCAGGCCTGCCTCCTCCCTGGAGAGTCCTCACTCAGCCCCAGTCCACGTGGGGGAAGGAGCCTGCAGCCTGATGGCCACAGGCCCCCAACCCCAGTATCAGACCCTCCAGTGCCCGGTGTGCCAGGAGTCACCACTTGCCCAGACGTTCTTTCCCTCACATGCAAAACAGAAAATCTGTCTGCCTTGGCTTCCTCTCAGGGCCACCGAGGATCAAATGAGACAGCGTATCTCAAATTTGGGAACTTAACCTGCTCTCCCAATACTAAAAGGGCCCATTACTATTATCTGACTCAATATTCAACTGGAGTTCCAGGCATTACTGTGATACAGGGATGGGTCCAGTGACCCAAGGGCCCTCCCGGGAGCCACCATTCCCTGCTGGGGACTTCAGGTGTGTCATTGAATAAACCCACATTCTGTGCCTGCTGTGTGCCCAGCTGAGAAGGAAACTGGAGAGAGAGTAGACTGGAAGATTTTAACATTAAAATACTTTTTTAAATCACTTCATTCTGCAAAATAATCTGTGTTCTGAGATCTTGGGGGACAATATTGATTTAAAGTATTTTTCTTCCCTTCAATGAAAGAGAACTATAAAATTTCCACATATTATTACTGTAAGAACCTATATGTAACAGTAGCTAAGATTTTAGACTTTGGAATTAAATTATCCTTGGATTTTATACTGTTTACTAGCTATGTAATCTTAGAAAAGTTAATTAGTCTCTTAAACCTTAGCTTCTTCGTCAGTAACATTAGGGAATAGTCCTAGATCAATTAGAACTTTTCCAAGAACAAGAGTAATTCCACTTTACTCTGAATCAGGAATTAAGAAAATGTCGTCTTCCCCACTTCAAGAAGCCCAGAGGCAGGGTGGACAGGGCCAGCAGCTCAATAATGGCTTTAGGGACCCAGGTCTCCTTGTCCATCTGTTCAGCATGGGTGCCATAAAAGGGTGGTTCCCTGAGATCACAAGGTGGCCACCAGTGGCAGCTGGGTCTGTGCGCCACTCTGTTCTCGCCCTGCAAATGAGAGGATCAGCTCCCCAGCGATAACACATGTGTCCTTATTGTCAGTCTGGGCTGTGGTCATCAGTCCCCTCCCACTTGAGTAACAGTGGCCAGAGAAATGCAGAGCACTGATTTGCTTACGTGATCATGTCGCCCTGTGGGGATGGGCAGGAGCTGGCTGCAGAGCAAGTCAGGATCCACTATGGACGGGGGGTGAGGACGCGGAAGCTGGGCAGGCAGCCAACAGTGTCCACCACAAGTACCTTGATAGAGGTTTGTCACAAAGAATAGAGATGGCACATCGAAGGTTCTGAGCATGTGCCTTAGCATGACTGTAGATCACGTTGATAATAAGCACAAGTGCAAACCCTTCTAGGAATTTCTGTCTGTCTGTTTTAAATAATAATCACTTTGCTCTTTTGAAACCTGCCCCGGGCACAACACTGTGCTGGCGCTTTGGAGAAGTGGCAACTCAGCTACCTCACCTCAGAGAAAAGACCAATCCTGTGCAAATACTTCGCTGCTGCTTTTTTTTCTTTTCTTTTTTTTTTTTTTTACAGTTTATTGCAAGTGCGCTCCCTGCAGTCTCTGTACACTGTGTTCTAGTGTCCTAAACAAATGTCCTTGTCCTGCCATGAGGTATGTGTGTGTCTGAAGTGTCTTCTCAGAGCATGATGTATGTCTAGGCTCTGACCACAGGCAACCACGTGTTGTGTGGTCCCTCAGCCCAGCTGCCCTGACAGCCTTTGTGACTGGGCTAGCCAGGAAAGTGGGCAAAGAACAGGGTTACCAGGACAACCTCTCACCTGGAGAGCATCACAGATGTGTTATTGGGGACCTTCACAGGATTCACCCCCATTTGTCGCTTCTGGGTAGGGAGTAGGGAAACCAAGTAAGAAGAAACACAGGGAAGGGAGTCCCAGCAGTGGGTCCAAACATGAAAGCAATCATCTTCTCTCAATGAAGAGAAGGAGACTGTGATAGGTTGATAAGAAAAATGATGGAGTGACAAAAGACACGGTCCTGATTTGGCGATTTTCAGGTGCAGGTGTCACATGCTCCAGAGCACAATGTTGGCATGGAGTGGACACCTGGATCCTGACCACACAGAGTCAGGCTAGCAGTGTCCCTGAAAGCTGAATGGCACCGTGTAGGTCCCACTTCCAGACAGATAATGTCCATGCTTCCTTTTATTTGGGAAGGGGACTCAGTTTATGGATCTTCTGGCTGATACAAGATTCGGAAGCCTCTCATTATTTGTTGGAGCTCTGAACCATGTCAAGGAGTCAAAAGGCCATTCTGGGGGATGCGGTTGCAACTTTAAGCAGCCCTCAAAATATAAGAATAGATGGCAGAAGTGAGAGAAAGCAGGAGCAGGAGGTAAATGCTGTCTCTAAGAACCCAGGTGGCTTATGTTTGCTCATTAGGTTGATGGGAGCTGAGCAGAAGCAATAAACAAAAGTATTTGAAGTCATTTTTACTTGGTGCCAAGAGCATCACTGCACCAAATGGCCCCACACAGAGGACATGCTGGGAGAATCACGGGGCTCCCTTATCTTGCAGGGGGTGGGGGTGTTGGGAGCTGAAATCAATAGGCTGGGTTACCAAGGATAAGGGCAAGGGTGTCCTGGGCAACTGATGGTGAGTGAGTGTGGTCAACAGTTGTGGAAAAGGGTGGCTTCTCTTGGCTGTACAAGTGTACCGGGGCAGGGTGCTGCTTGTTGCTGGAAAGGGAGCCTTGGGGCCTTGAGGAAGAGCTTAGAAAAGATGCGCCCCAGGACCGTCCATAGCCTTGGGCCCAGAGCAAGTCCAGCCTAATGCTCAAGCCTCCTCAGCCTGCCTCTCTTCTCTGAAAATAACTTCAACATTTCCCACCCAGTGAAATCAATCTCCTGCATCATTAGCTAGGTGGCGTCTATCCCAGCCAGTTGGTGAGCAGGTGACCCTCAGCCCCATTTCCTCCTACTTCTCTTGGACCTTTGCAGCTCCGGGCAGTAACCTATATTGTATAGTCTTTGCACCACCTCCTCTCCACCTGCTTCCTACACCCTCAGGTGTAGGTTCCTGTCAGGCATGTCACTCTCCCTCAGCAGGGCTAGAGAGACTGTTGGGAATCCTAGAAGCTAATAACGTAGTACCCCTTCAAGATGATAATCCTTAAAATGTTGCTTGCTGCTGAGAGCAGGGAAAGGAAGGGGCTGAGGACATGCATACCCCATTGAGAAACCAGAACCCTTAGATGACCAGAGCTACCCCCCTGAGAAGGCAGTCACAAAACGCCAAGGTCCCTCAGCCTCACGCCACTCTTAGAGATGATCAGATTGTTCTTCTTGAAAAGAGTTCTGAGAAATACATTTTCTTTTCCATTTCTGCTACTTTACTATCCAGTTCAGGCTGGTGCTTAAGGGGCCACCACTGCTGCTAGCTTCCTGGGGAATCCTGGATTCAGGAGAAGGAGGGCTGCAGCCTTGAGCAGAGTGACTCTGCAGTGTCTAACTCTAGGGCAGATGCCCAACCCTCACTGTCACCTTGTACCGCCTCTGTGGTGCCAGTTCTCCAGACTACAGGCCCCAGGAGAAAGGAAGCCCTGGGGTGGGGACTGGCTCAGGGCAGAGCCTTGATCATAGCTAAGTTCCCAGAACAAGGACTTCATCAGTGAAGGGAGACAGAATGTCAGTGTTGGGGAGAGGTGGGCTCCCCATGGACTGCATTAGATGTTGCTGAGGTAGCCTGGCTATAGCTTCCCCGCATACTGAGATATGAACCCACACTGAGTCCTTTTCCTGTGTGCCATTTAGGAGAGATTGAATAAGTAGCAGGTTGTGTACCTATCCCCATGGCAGGTTCCATGCTAAGCGCTGGGGATACTGACACAAGCATGATACAGTTTCCGCTTAATGAACCTCAGAGTCTCTTGTGGGAGATGGGCAAGAAAACAGCCAGATAGGATCCAGAGCGATAGATGCCAAGCAGGGGTCATCTGTAGGGACTGCAGAAGTATCAAGGAAGAGCCCAAAGCAACCCGAGGGTGAGGAAGTCAGGGTAATTTTCTAGAACAGATGGCAATAAACTGAGTCTTTTTTAATGACCCCTCTTGTTATTATTTCTTGTTGAGCATTAAAAATAAATTAGCAAAATGATTTTCCAAATGCAGGTGGTAAAAGAGCAGGCGAGAGAGAACACACCACTGGAGTGCTGTCACTCCTGGGATCTCCGAGTCCCATTTGGAAAGCTGCCAAGGGATTTCTGGGTTACCAAGTTCTGATAGAATCAGTGAATCAAAAACTAAATCCCCCATTTGCAAACTGGCATCCCTGTTATGTAAAGTCCTGTTTCCCTAAGCAGAAGTTCCTCAGTCCAAGAAAATCATATACATTATCTGAATTAAAATCTAAGGGAGAAATTAAAAGCACACCTCATGCTGGGTTGATTTTCTCTAATGAACTGATCTGTGCCCCTTTGGGGGGTGAGAAGTTATTATATCCATAAATATTTGTAATTCCCCCTCTGATGTATCACATTTGTTAACAGCACCACAGGGTAGAGGCTGTGCTGCAGAAAATAAAAGCGTGGTTGGTGGGGACTAAAGAGGGAAAGCCAGGAAAGGGGTGGGCTTCTCTCTCTGAGCAGGCTTCGCCACCTGTGGACCCTAGCAGCGGGGGTTTGGACCACTGGTCAGGGAACTTGGCTTCCATTTCAGCCTCAGATGCTAGCTAGCATTTTGCCTTGGGACAGGGCACTTTAAAGCTCTGTGGACCTGTCTCCTCTTCCACAAGCTATCTTGAGAAGGATAAAATAAATCGAATAGATGCAAAGGGATTTTATAAAGTAGTAAGCTCTACACATGCATATTTCAACAAAGGGCACAGAAGTGAAGGAAGCTACCTGCTTCCCCTTCGTCCTCACGGGCAACATGCTCAACACTCTTAGCTTCTTTAATCTACCCATTGTCAAGGCTCCAGAGTCACACAAATGTGGGTGCAAACCCAACTCTGTGACCTGGGGCAAGTTGCATAAAAAGTTTCTCCAATATTTAGTCTCTTCATCTGTTCAATGAGGAAAATTACTGTTCAGTTAAAGGTAGAGTCTATAAAATGTCTGTAAATGGTAACCATTATTATATGTGTTGGTTTTACTTTTATCAGTTAGGATGCTTTCAGCTGCAATTGATGAAAAGTCCGATTCAACCAAAAGAAACAAGGAGGAAAATATACTTCTCATGTAAAAGAAGTCTGAGGTCAAAACAGCACCAGGATGGGTGTAATGACAGTTTAATAATACCACTAAAGATCCAACTTCTGGTCTTGGCTTCTGTCCCAAGACTTGTTCCTTGCTTTACTTCAAGATTAGCTGCAACAGTTACCAGTTCCACATCCCCAACCAACAGTGCTCACCAGCCATGCCCAAAGTAGATGTCCTCCTGATATCAATAGAATAGGAAATTCACCAGCAAGGAAAAATGGGTAGGTATTTCAGGGGCAGCCAGATAAAAGTGTCTGTCACACCTCATCAGATAACACTCAAGAGTAGGGCTATGATGCTGTACTGTCAGCACATCACCTTGAAGAGTGCTGTGTACACACTAGGTCTTCACTGAGGTGTTCCTACTAATTAAAAACAGTTAATGGAACATTCGATTATTTTAAATGTATGCTTATAATACTTGTCCTTTATGTAGGAAGGTGTCAACTGTGACATACTTCCTAAAAGCAAAATATAAAAGGAAACAGAGTAGTTAGTTGTTCAACAATAGAGGATTGGTTAAATAATCAGTAATATACATCACTAATTCTGCCGTATTAAAAATGATTTTAGACAACATAAAAATTCTATATAATGTAGAGTAAGTAAAAGAAAAATGCAAAATACCCTACATTATTTCCACTAGTGAAACAAACAAATTGGCAAAATGAAACTAAGTGTAGAAAAAAAATTTTGGTAGAAGAAATCAGACCAAAATATTGACAGTGATTTTTCTAGAGTGTGGAAACCAGACTGATTAGTTTACTTTTTTCCCTATAATTTTCCAAAATTCCTATAATTCATATGTTTACTCTTTTAACTGGGAGAAAAACAATTTCAAAAAATAATGGTGCTTAGCTTGATTGTAGAGAATACCTTCTTGGCATGGATCTGCCTGTATAGTTATATATTTTTATTCTGTCCAAATTAATATGAAAAGGCAACCCAGGCTGTGTGTGAAGGTCTCTGCATCTCATGCACTTTTAACATGAGATGCAGATTTATTTAAACAAGCAAGAGATGAAGGAGAGGACCTCTTTGTCCCAAAAACAGGTTATATAAACCAGAAATGATACTGTGGTGATAGTGTCTACAGAAATGTGGATTAAGGGACCCTTCTAGAACTACAAATGCGTTAAGAAAATGAAAAAAAAAATTGGTAAAACACAGTTAATACTATGACAAATTAAAGAGGATTTGCATGTATTCTTATTCAAAAAACAAACATTACAAAAATTGATATGGAACTGAATAACCACAACAGTCTTGAGAAAGAAGAACAAAGGTGAAGAAATCATGCTACCTGATATCAAACAATATTACAAGGCCATAATAATCAAAACAGCATGGTACTTCCATAAAAACAGATGTATAGATCAATGGGACAGAATAGACAACCCCACAACTTTACGGTCAATTAATATTTGACAAAAGAGACAAAAACCTACAATGGAGTAAAGCTAATCTATTCAATAAATAGTGTTGGGAAAATTGGACAGAAATGTGCAAAAAAATGAAACTAGACCACTTCCTTACATCATACAGAAGAATGAACTCAAAATGGGTTACAGACTTAAACAGTAGACTCAAAACCATAAAAATCCTAGAAGAAAGCATAGGCAATAAAATCTCAGACATTTCTCTTAGCAATATTTTTTCTGATATGTCTGCTCAGGCAAGGAAAACAAAAGATAAAATACACAAATGGGAATATATCAAACTAAAATGCTTTGGCACAGCAAAGGAAACCATCAACAAAATGAAAAGACAACCCACTGAATGGGAGAACATTTTCATGAATTATACATTTGATAAGGGGTTAATATCAAAATATATAAAGAATCTGTGTAACTCAACACCAAAAAACCAATCAACCCAATTAAAACATGGGCAAAGGAACTAAATAGACACTTCTCTGAAGAGGACATACAGATGTCCAATAGATCCATGCAAAGGTGCTCAACATCACTAATCATCAGAGAAATGCAAATTAAAACCACAATGAGATATCAGCTCACACCTGTTGGAATGCCTATCATCAATAAATCAGCAAACAACAAGTGTTGGTGAGGATATGGAGAAAAGGAAACCCTCTTGCACCGTTGGCGAATGCAATTTTGTGTGACCACTGTGGAAAGTAATATGGAGTTACCTCAAAAAATTAAAAATGATCCTTGCTTTTCATGACTTTGAATACTTCTTTCCAGCCCCTTCTTGTCTGTAAGGTTTCTTTTGAGAAATCAGCTGATGGTCTTATGGGAACCCCTTTGCAGATAACTCTCTTCTTTTCTCTTCTGCTTTTAAGATTCTTTTCTTATCTTTAATCTTTGGTGATTTAATTATGATGTGTCTTGGTGTGTTTCTCTCTGGGTCCAACTTGTTTGGGACTCTCTGAGCTTCCTGGACTTGTATGTCTATTTCCTTCAACAGATTGGGGAAGTTTTCTTTCATTATTTTTTCAAATAAGTTTTTAATTTCTTGCTCTTCCTCTTCTCCTTGTGTTACCCCTATGATTCAAATGTTGGAATGTTTAAAGTTGTCCCAGAGGTTCCTCAGCCTCTCCTCATTTTATTGAATTCTTGTTTCTTCATCCTGTTCCTCTTGAATGTTTATTTCTTCCTTTTGTTCCAAATCATTGACCTGAGTCCTGGTTTCCTTCCCTTCACTGTTGGTAAAAGCCAGGACCTACATCCAAGATTACTCTAACCAGCAAAGCTATCATTTAGAATGGAGGCACAGATAAAGTGCTTCCCAGAAAAAATTAAGTTAAAGGAATTCATCATCACCAAGTCCTTATTATATGAAATATTAAAGGGACTTATCTAAGAAAAAGAAGATCAAAACTATGAGCAGTAAAATGACAACAAACACACAACTATCAATGACTGAACCTAAAAAAAAAAAACAAAAACAAACCAAGCAAACAACTAGAGCAGGAATAGAGTAACAGAAAGGAGATCAACAGGGAGGGGGAAGTGGGGAATGGGGGAAAAGGTACAGGGAATAAGTAGCATAATTGGTACGCACAAAATAAACAGGTGGAGGTTAGGAATAGTATAGGAAATGGAGAAGCCAAAGAACTTTTATGTGCAACCCACGAACATGAATTAAGGAGAAGGGGAATGATGGGGAATGGGGGTACCAAGTGGAGGGGGATAAAGGGGTAAAAAAAATATATGAAAACTGTAATAGCATAATCAATAAAATATACTTAAAAAATTAAAAATGGAATTGCCTTATAACCCAGCAATCCCACTTCTTGGGATATATCTGAAGAAACCCAAAACACTGATTTGAAAGAATATATGCACCACTATGTTCATTGAAGCACTATTTACAATAGCCCAGATTTGGAAAGAGCCCAAATGCCTATCAGTGGATGAATCAATAAAAAAGCTGTGGTACCTTTATAAAATGGAATACTACTTGGCTGTAAAAAAAAAAAAAAGCTCATAGAGATAATGGTATAGTGATTACAAGAGGGAAAGGGCTGTGGGGGAAGGTCGAATAATAGGGTAAAGGGAGGCTAAATGGTGATGGCAGGAGACTTGACTCGGGGTGGTAAACATACAATGCAATATTCAGGTGATGTGTCATAGAATTCTGTGCCTAAAACCGAAATAATTTTATTTACCAGTATCACACCCAATAAATTCAATTCTCGAAGAAAGGATTTATTTTTTATTACAAAGAGATTAAGGAGCTGAAGCTGCCTTTAAACAAGAAGTATGATAAAATAGGTTAGAAAGCATGAGATGGGGTTGCCAGAGGGCCAGTTTGACATGTAAGTGGAAGCAGTTCACTTCACCATGGGTGGGTTTCTCATGAAGACCAACCCTCCTTCCCCAAACACCTCACCCGTAACTTATTACTGGATCAAACCTTTAAAAAAGCCAAATGTGTACTTTTCCTCTTCACAGTCCTATCCAACAACAAAGTAGTAACTACAAGGAGTACCATTTTAAAACATGGTAAGAAACATTGGATATGTCAGAATTCCAGCCTTCACACATCACATACAAACTCACCCCTCCTGCTTGGAACTGTAACTGAAATGCCACCGTTATGGCTTTACTTTTTTGAACCTTGAATAGGCCCTAGTTTCTTAAGGTTCCCCCAAACAGTACTTTCCCCTGGAGGATAAAGCTTTATGTCACTGTCAGTGTCTCATGAGTTAGTAGCTGACCACCAATAGCTTTTAGATGCAAAGTGGGGGAGGCAAAACAAGAGGAGGAAGTAGGCTCCAAGAGACAAGAACTTCACAACACTTTGTCTTGTGTCCAAAGCTTCCAGAGATCTTGTTCTCATTGGTTACTGCAGTTACCCAAGGCTGTGAGTTACCTAATGCTTACGTGGGACCAAGGAACAGAGGATCTAAAATGGGTTGAGCATTTTCCACTCAATATACGATATCATTTCATCCTCCCAGCTTTACCTCATATTCAGAGGAAAATCAGCTCTGATTAGTTAAAGAGTTTGGAAATTTGCATGTTAATACGTGGCAGATAGGAGATTCAAGGTCATGGCTTATACCTCCAACCCAGATTCCTTCCAAGGACTCAAGAGCCTGAGAGACAGAATTTTCCAAAGGCTACCACCCTTTCTGCCCAGCTGTCCCACCATCCGGGCAGGACTTTCATGGTGCTGTCCAAGGTCCAGAATATTGTTACATATACCAGATATGAGGTACCAAAGGAATGAAAGCTTGGGGCCTAATTAGAATCTACTACAGCTTTCTTTTTGCCTCTGAACCTCCAAACAAAACTCTCTAATTGACCTGTGCAATTTGCTGTGACATTTTCCCAAAGTACTCTGTACAACTGTGCATGCTTTAAACATCGGTTTTAAGAGTGAAACTCTTGACTTCCTGTATGTGAAATATTTTATACATGACCTTTTATCCATCGTTGCTAAGATTAATACAAACTGTCTGCCCTGAGAATAACTAAAAATGCAGTAAAATGAGATTATCTATTACATATAAAAATATACCACCTCATTAAAGCGATTGTGTATGTAGCTCTTAGCAATCAGGTCAATATCATTGAAGCCATGCCAGGAAGCACACAGAAGACAAAGAGGATGAGCCTACCTTGTCTCATCCCTGAATGAGCCGTGGTTCATTCTTATGGAGAAAACTGAGAATCATTAGAATTGAAGCCCAGTTTATGGGTGCCAATCAAAATCCTATGCTCTACTGTGCACTATGGTAACGAAAGCTCTTATTGCTCTTCACAGCATAGCCATCGCTCTGCCCGCTAGAGGGACAATAACAGGGGAAATAGCCCCAAACACTCACAACCTGCTCCCAGTGTCCCAGCAACAGGTGCAATTTATGAAGTGCCTTTATGTAGGAGAGGGACCGCAATGCCTCCTTATACTCGCGTAGATTCGTGTGCTGCTGGTCTCAAGGTTGAGGTGTAGGTCTCAAGTTCTGCTAATCAGACCTCCCTCTACGTCCCTCAGACTTTAGGAAATGGAGTCAGGGAAAACCCTGGACATGCTGCCTGCTATACTCGAGAGAATATGGGCCCTGAGGTCAGGCAGCTCTCCGTTCACGTACTGGCCCCACAGACAAACAGCCGTGTGATCTTAGGCCACTCACTTTACCTTCAGGAGCCTCAGAACTCAGATCCCTAATATGTAAAGTGGGCATAACTGTAAAACCTACCTCCCAGTTTTTGTGGGGATTAATTAAAATTAGTACCAGGTACTCCATAAATGTTATTTTACTTGCCAGTCCGTAGAATACCATGGGACCTGAAGAATTCAGTGTAACATGTTCATCTCTTACTATATACAGAAATATGTTTGTTTAATAAGATTATACTTAGAAATGCAACATGTAAACTAGTTAAGAGCAAAGCTGCGAGTATAGGAGACTTGAGTCCCAGGATGTCGGACCAATTATACTTCAATCCCATACTGTGAGAGGGTCCCAGAAGCCTGTGGGAACTGCAGGAGAATGTCCTGGGTACCCACTGTGACATTCCACCTTCGTGAGCTTGCTACTACTATAACTTCTACAGAAAAAAACTAGGTGTCTTCTGTAGCCCTAAACTAAAAAGTTCCAGGAGCTGGACCATGTTCACAACCAGACCGGTATGGACAGACACTTCCTGGCATTCTGGAGAGTAGAGAACGGGCGTGTGAGTTTTCATCTTCCCCACAGTTCCCAGGGTGGGACTATCAGACAGTCAGCATGTAGACCATCCCTTTAAGCTATGTCCTGTTCATTCTTCAAAACTCAGTCCAGACACACCTCTACAAAGAAGTTTTACTGAGCTTCTCAACCCACACAGACCTCTTCTTTCAGTGATCTTCTCATTGGATTGTAAAATGTCTGGGATCTTTTGGGATCATACTTGTTAACTGTCTTCCCAAGATTCTCACTCTATTTTTCGCAATTTTTCCTAAGCTTCCTAAGCTAGAAAAACCCTACAGAGCTCAGCACAGCCATGATGGATGGAAGAGAACTGAGACATTTCCTCTCAGCAAAGCTCTTTATATTGTTTGTAAGCGTGGAGGTTCCCTTGAAACATGGAATACGGAGAACCCTGAAGAGCAGCAGTGTAGAAGAGTTAAGACAGTGGACTCTAAAGTCAAACAGTCCTGGCTCCAGCTCCAGCTCTATCACTAGATGACTTTGGGCAATTTATCTAACCTCTTCTTGCCTCAGTTTTCTCATATGTAAAATTAAAATAGTAGTTTTTTAGTTCATAGGGTCGTTGTGAACATTCAATAAGCTAGTAAATATAAAAGCCTTAGAACAGTGTCTGCCGCATAGTATTTCATAAATGTCTCATTGATAGTCTACCCTGTGTTTTGTAATGAAGTGAGTTGATATGGGATTGTCAAAAAGAGCACTGGACTGAGAGTCAGGATCTAAATTTCATCTTGATTCCTCCATCAATTTGATGTGCTTGATCTTTGGGCCTCAATTTCCCCCACCTGTACTATCATCTCTAAGTCCTCTTAGATTCTATATCTTTTTAATAACTGTGATAAAATAAACATAACATGATATCTATCGTCTTAACCATTTTAATTATACAGTTCAGTGGCATTAAGTACATTTACATTGCTGTGTAACGATCACCACCATCCATCCCCAAAGCTTTTATCATATTGCAAAATTGAAACTCTGTACCCATTAAACAATAACTTCCCTTTTCTTCTTCACCAACCCCTGGCAACCACCACACTTTCTATCTCTGTGAATTTGATTACTCTAAGTACCTTATATAAGTGGAATGATACAATATTTGTGCTTTGGCAACAGGCTCATTTCACTTAGCATTCTGACCCCAAGATTTATCCATGTTGTAGCACATGGCAGAATTTCCTTCTTTTTAGAGGCTAAATAATGTTCCATTCTATGTGTATACCACATTTTGTTTATCTATTCATCCTTTGAGGGACATGTAAGTTACTTCTACCTTTTGGCTATTATGAATAATGCTGCAATGAATATGAACATACAAATATCTCCTTGAGCTCCTGCTTTCAGCTCTTTTCAGTATATACCCAGAAGTATAATTGCCAGATCTTATGGTAATAGTCTCTTTAATTTTTGAGGAACCACCATAACATTTTATTTTGTTTTTACATTTTTTTTCATTGATTTTTAGAGAAAGAGGAAGGGAAAGAGGAGGAGAGAGAGAGAAACATTGGTGCAAGAGAGAAGTATCAATTGGTTGCCTACCACATGTATCCGGACCAGTGATTGCATGCGCTGGGACTGGGGACTGAACCCGCAACCTAGGTATTTGCCCTGACCAGGAATTGAACTTGCAACTTTGCGGTTATAGGGTGATGCTCCAACCAACTGAGGCACACCAGCCAGGGCAGGAACCACTATAATATTTTTATTAGAAGTAGAACCATCTTCATTCTCAAGAACAGTGCCCAAGAGTTCCAATTTCTCCATGTGCTTTATTATTTTCTGAGTTTGGGTTGTTTTTCGTTGTTGTTTTTTAAATAGTGGCCATCTTAATGAGTGTGAGGTGTCTTCTGTACCTTTTGGTTTTGTGACTTTGTGCTCGACGTGGCAGAAATGGCTGGTCTAGACACCCGCCGCCCAGACCCCTGCTTGCTGCCTCCTTTGCGTGTCTGTTTCCTGCGCGAGGCACTCGGTATTCACAGAACAATCTCCAACTCTTTCCTGAAAGGATTGTGACTTGGCTTATAAATACACAGACATTACTTGGACATTTTTTAAAAATCAGCCCAACCTCATAAAAATTCAACCTCTTTCCTTTGATTTTATGAGCATAAGCACTCCGGGTCATATTTATGGGGTTAAGATCCAAGCTCTGATCGATGGCCTCTCATCGGCTTCCTGTATTCATGGCATGGCCCCAGCAAAGCAGGCATGGAGAATCTATGGCTCGGTGCCACTAAAACAAAATGTTCCTTCATTTCTAATGGATGCTGAAGTATACAGCTTATATCATTACGGCTGCCATAAAATATTAAATGTAAGTAATTCAATGTTACCCAAGAGCCAGAGCCAAGCTGGTGCCTTTTCCCTCCCCTATTCAGGGAGGAGTGGCCCTGAGTACCCGACCTGGCCCCCCCAGGCCCCCCAGGCATGCCCGCATCTTTGTCGTTCATGACTCGAGGCTGCCTATCTTATATTTTTTAAAGATTTTATTTATTTATATTTAGAGAGAGGGGAAGGAAGGGAGAAAGAGAGGGAAGGAAACATCAATGTGAGGAAGAAATATCAATCAGTTGCCTCTTGCACATGTCCTAACCTGGGGCTGAACCCACAACGCAGCCATGTGCCCTGACAGGGAACTGAACTGGTGACCCGTCATTCTGCAGGATGACACCCTACCAACTGAGCCACACTGGTCAGGGCAAGGCTTCCTTTCTTAAAGTCACATGATGCTGGCTGCTGGATGGAATGAATGGCAGAAAACCAGGTCTTTACCCAACACTTTGGCTTCCCTTGGGAGAAAGAGGACCAGAGACAGTTTCTCCGCTTTTGACCTCTTCAAGTAAAGAGAGGATTTCCAGTGTCTGGTTTGACCTAAGATAGGCTGTGGCATATACTTTTTGTGCCCCGTGCCCTGCCCTCTCAGTCCATATGATTTCAGTGCAGTCAGGCGGACAGTTTAGTGCACACTGTCAGCATCTCCTCACCCACGGGGATCCACTCGGCCTCACATTCAAGTACTGCCTGGAAGTGTGGGGCAGGTCATGTTCTCAGTGACGACTCCTGATTAATGGGAGGCAGGAAGATGGGGGATGGTTATTAATTATCCCAGCTGCTCATCCTTTGGAGGCACAATTTTGATGTACATTATACGTGTTCCTTCCAAGGACCCCCAGAAAGATCGAGCCCAACTTTGCCCACAGCAGTCGTAGCCCAATTCTACATTTTCCGTGGTCCCCTGCATTGTTTGCCTTGCCACTGCCCCCTGTCCCTGGCTTTCTGAGACACCACCCACATAAACTACCTGGCTCAAGTCTTTGTCTCAGGCGCTACTTTCAGAGGGACCCACATCAAGACACAGGTTCATATATGGGGAGGGTTTCTGGAAGGGGAAGTGAACTTTGAGGCTTGAGGACTGCCAAAAAGGCCAAATAGCTCTAAAAGTCAGGTTTTATGGAAAGAATTGGGCTTTGGTTGTACGTCTTGTTCTCTACACACCTTGCCTGAGCAGTCAAGGTCAGGCTATTGTACAGTTTTGCAGCTTGAGCATGGTACAATGGCACCTAACACAAGAGTTTGAAATGTGGCACTTGTCCTCTTCACCAGGCCACTCCTCAAGTGCTGATCTGCATCCACCAACATAAAAGTATCCCTTTTCTTAACACAGAGATACTGACCATTTCCCAGGTGATGTGGTCCAGCTGACAACTGCACAAAGAGAATACCTTTTTTTAGTTCGCACAAAGGCATCTTACAGGCAGCTTGTGGTACACAGTCACCTGGAGTTCTACCCTGTATCTGACTACTTTTATCCATAAACCTAACACTGTAGGCAAAACAGCCTGTCTCCCATGCCGCATATAACATTTTGATTTCTGCATCTGCCTATGGCCAATGCTGACTTCCTTCCCTTACTCTTCTCCTAAAAGCTACTCCCATGTTTTCCAGTGTTTGTTCTACAAGTCTCCCCTCTTTCTGGTGATCTTCCAAGCTCACTTGAGTCACTATAGTACTAATTGGAGGTCATCTATTCATTCATATATTTATACCTTTATCCTTCAAGAATGCATTCAGTGTTTTCTAATAATGGGCTCGCTCTACATCTGCAGACATTAATCAATCTGATACCTCCCCTGGGGAGGGACGAACAAGCAGACAGACTGAGACAGAACAGTGATCAGTGCAGTGATAGAGCAATACTCTGGGAGCAGGGACGGGTCCTTTCCTCAGCCTAGGGAAGAGGTGGTGACAGATAACCTGAGCTGCCTTAACACTAGGAGGGGAGCGAGAGATGCGGAGGACATTACAAAAGAGAATACCAAGTTCAAGGAGATAAGAAATGTCTACAGGGGACTCTGAGCCATTTAGAGTTATTGGAGTATAAACTTGGAGGCAGAACAGGAAGAGAGGCTTGGCTGGTAAAGGTGGGCATAAGCAAGGTCCTGTCCTATAGGATAAGCATGTTGCGGTGACTGATTATACTCAGCCCTGTAAGGAACAGGGTGATATGCCAGGTGCTCACAAGGGCCTTGCTCTTGCTTGTATTTTGCAAACAGTAGAAATTAATTAATTTATTTGTTTATTAATTAATTTATTTATTTATTTATTTCAAACTCTACCTGTGTTTCTGGATGGAAAGCCACCTGAGTGGGGGTTCACTGGGCTGGGATGAACACTTGGCTGTGATGAATGGATGAGCAATGTCATGATGTGGACTTGGTCTTCATAACATAGAAGGTGCTGAGTCAATGAAGAAATACAGAGTCTCTTACTACCTCTGTCAGCCCACATAGCTTTTCACACAGTGAGCCCTGGGCTTTCTGGTCTACACAACACCAAGGTAATTCTATTGTCTTTTCCGGTGAAAAAGCCAAGAGGAATGATCCATTTGCCCTGCCTCTGGACACAGACGTGAGGCAGACAGGAGCAAGGACGGGAGAAACAGGCACTGGGCTGGGCGGGAGGGCTTAACCCCTGTTCATTTCCTCAAGTTCTTAGCAGGACCTTGCAAAGTTTGGAGAGGTTTAGGCAAGCAGAAAGAGCATGGGGTTCTCATGTCTCACTGACCTCTACTCAAAGCCAGGCTCGGATTCAGGCAAGTTATCAGACTTCCCTGAGCTTCAAATCTTCTTTCAAGGGGAATCATCATCCTTCCCTCACTAGGTTGTTAGGACAATTAAAGGAGACACAGCGGAGAGCTGACTCTGAGGGCGGCCTCAGAGACCTCGGGTGGAGCTCATTGCATGCCGGCTCATTTCTCTCTACCTGCCCCTTCTTTAGGTGTCTCTTTCTACTTCTGCCTCCCTTTCTGTAAATCCATGAGCTCTCTGCCAAAGTGTGTCAGTATCATCCACCTTATCCATCTCTCTGCAGGCTAATCCAATTTCATGCCACCACCAGTGAAGACTTTCTAAATTAAAGTTCTCATTATGTACTTCCTTTGCCAATAATTTATCATGTGACTTTTGGCAAGTCACATCTCCTTTCTGGGCCTCAATATATCCATCTATAAAATAAACAGGTAGATCAGGTCATTTGAGAGTTCTCCCAACTCTAACATTATATGATTCTACATATGATCCTCAAATGATGACAATTCTATGATTCCACGGTGCCCCTCTGTCTAGAAAATAAAGCCCAAATGCCCTAGCATAGCGTGCAAGCTCTCTTCAGGGCCTCTGCCCCCATGGTTTAACTACAACTTTACTTTCATTGTCCCAGTTTCTCTTTCCAGCTATCCATTCTGTTGCCTTCTCACCCCAATAGAATCCTCTGCTTCACCCCTGGACCCCTGCCACACTGTGTGTCTCGTCCTCACTCATTCCCAATTTCTTCACAACTCACAGTATTGGGCAGAAAAGAAACATGCAATAAATTTATTCGCTGAGCTACTTTGAAATTTCACTATGCAATTTCATTGTGAATGGGCATTACTGAAAGTGAGGCAGAGAAACCTGAGTTTATAATCAGAGATCTGCTTGATGAATTCACCAGGCCAGGCCACACAGACAGTTGTTAGGGCAGAAACACTAGCTCCAGAAGTGCTTGGCAGCTCCACATCTGGCCTGCCATCGAGGCTGTTTTGAGCAGGTCAGATAAAAGTCTAGAAGAATGTTAAAAATTACACATAGGTTGTAATGTCTGGATGATAGTCACATTGATCCAGGAGAGGCAGACTGGGGTTGTGGAAAGTGCAACAGAGGACGGCAGGGGTAGAAGCTTTATCTTAGCTCATCATATGATTCTCAGTCCACCTGATTAATTTCTTGGGCCTCAGTTTCCTCATCTGCAAAATTAAGATGCTCTTACGCCTGGAGTGGTGTCCCACCCTGGCTGAGACATTGCATATAAAAACATGCTGGGAAAAACATCCAAATGTGACCCCAAAGGGAGAGAGAATTATCATGAAGTCATTGCTTATCATCCATTATAGTGAGGCTTTCTAGAATGAACAAAACCAGTCACCTACCCTAGCCACTGAGAAATGACTCATTCTCATGGATGTGACCTGAATACATGGAGGGAGTGTGGCAGCTCTGAAGTATTAAAATGCAAGAACAGCCCAGTAGCCTCATTCATCACTGCCCAGCTGAAAGTTTCTGTTCTGTGTCTTGCTTGTGCATTTACTGTTCCACGCTCATTCATGAGCACACACTGGCTGAAGAGCTGCTCCGTGCCAAGCCCTGGGCTAGGCTGTGGAAGCACAAATGGAAGGACAGAGTCTCTGCCATATAGCACCTCAGAGCCCCATGGAAGGCCCCAGAACAAAAGCAATCGCAATATGTTCTGATCAGTGACAGAATGAAGGGACATTTCGTGTGAGTCTGTCATCCAGAGGAATCCGGAAAGCTTCACAGAGGAGGTAGCACTTAAGAGGAAACTTATAGGATGGGCAAGGGGTTTGCCAAAGGGGAAGGGAGAGCCATAACGTGACAGGCGAGATGGGCTTTGGAGCGCGGGCTGAACAACAACAAGCAGAAGTTAGAAGGAAGGTATGGAATGGACCGGAGAGCAAGCTTAAAACCAGGCCACCAATCAGGGAAGCTGACCCTGGAACTCAAGCTTTAAAAAATTTTTCTTATCCTCACCTGAGGATATGTTTATTGATTTTAGAAAAGAGAGGAAGGGGCGAGAGAGAAACTGTTGTGAGAAACGTCGATTGGCTGCTTCCCATACACACCGCTACTGGGCATCTAACCTGCAACCAAGGCATGAGCCCCGACCAGGAATCAAACCCACACCCTTTTGGTGCACGGGAGGACACTCCAAACAGCTGAACCACCTGGCCAAGGCCATGTTTTGTTTTGTTTTGTTTTGTTTTTTTAACCCCAGAGCCTCAGGAAGGTGCCATCATTATTACCACTTGTCACTACCTCTCAGGCAGGCACAGGGCCTGGGCCTTCGAGGGAAGATGTTACGTCCAAGAGGGTGAAGATGTCAACAGAGGAGTGGCCAGAGGCCTTATTTAAGGAATGACAGGCTCTTTATTTTGACCAGAGTACATTGGCTTGAAGGTTGCCTTGTGGGGACTCACAGGTTGGGGAATCTTCACCCTCTAGGTGGGAAATTGCTGCTGAGTTTCCGGACTGGATGGTAAGTTCCATCCCTTTCTTGATTAAAATCCAAGCACGGGACAGGCAACATACCTCTGAGGACCCAGAACCTGTGGTCTTGATGACCCATTTGGTGGTTGTAGCAGGAAGTCACACCAAGGCACAAGGAGTACTCATCTTGACAGATCATACACTACTAGGATGTGGTAGTTAAAGAAATACACACTTCCATACAACCTTCTGATTCTTAAAAAAAGATTAATTAAGGCAGACAGCGGGGGCGAGAAGTCATCAAGGGAAGTCGGAGCTGTACGCACTCACTCAGAAGATGTGGGAGGCAAACAAAGCCCCGCTGAGACTCCCAGTCGAAGAGCTCAGTGCACCGAATTCTGAGGGCCGCCCTTCCCCCACAGGCCCAGTTGTGCGGCGCTCTGAGACAGGAGCCTGCAGCCTGGCTGCCCCTGGACTGAGGAAACGAGACTCACAGGTAAAGGCTGTGTTAAAGACAGGATAAATCAGACTGGAAGCCTTCGAGACTGTATTGCTGTAATAAAGATAAAGGGAGAAACGATCACTTAAAAATGTCTTTTCTGATGACTGCTGATTCCCATAATGCTAATGTTAATTCATTCAATCTTCTACCTGTAATTTGGGGCCATAAACTCCAGGAAGTCGATTCTTCCGGAAAGAGGGGAGAAATGAACTTAGACTTGAATATGACTCTGTCGGGGGGTATGGGTGCGTGAAGGGCTGGGAGGCCCCAGTGGCCTTCTCTTCTCTCATCTTCACTGCTGTTGGAACCAGTACGCCTCCCTCAGAAACAAGGCTTCGGCCACACCAGAGTACAGGTTAAACTAGATACCAAAACCCTGCTTTTATAGTCCCCTACCCTGTCATGGCTGAACCTTTGGAAGCAATGGAGACCTAGAATGAGTCAGTTATTACTTTTTTGATTTTGGTGATTCTGCTGTCATTCAGAATTTTATCGATTGAATATTATCAAATTCGGTTATTGATGAGTAAGTTAATGATGATCAATAATAGCTACCATTGAATGGTGGCTGTGTTGGCTACCATGAAGGCACATTGAACATTTCATCCCATGTAATCCTTATAATAACCAGAAAGAAAAGATATTTATTTCCCTATTTTACAGAGGTGGAAACTGAGGCTCAGTGTCATAACCAAACTCACCAAGCGGGTACATTGTGGAGATGGGATCTGAACTCAGGAACAACCACTCATTCAGAATTTCTGGGGCCTGACAAGTGAGGGAAGAAGAAGATGGAAGGCACTTGAAGATAAATCATGATGAGTCTTGAGTGCCATTCTAGGGGCTCAGCCTTCCTTCTTTCCGGTGTTTCAGGCTCTGCCTGTGGTGGACTGCCTCTCTCTGCCCCGCTCCCAAGTGTGGACAAGTGCCATGGAATGACAGAGCTCTTCCACTGCTCAGCACCCGGATTCTGGGATTGTGTGTGACACAGCCCCTCTTCCCTGGGGTCGGGAGCTGACCTTCTGCCAAGTGCACAGACACCCCAGCTTTCATCAGCCTGTCAGAAGCAGCACAGACTTGCCAAGATTTTGTTGAAAGCCAACCGCTTTCAATATATTAAAAGCTGAAGTCCTGGAGCAGGAGGACTTTTGTATTTTCTTTCATGGAACCATTCGCTGCTCTCTGTGTGAACTGTGCTGCTGAGAATCAGCTGCCACTCAAAACACCCAGCACCCAGGGATGGGAACACGGTGCTCAATTAACAGTGGCAAGAATGAACAAACTGGAGTGAATTGTAGTGGTTTCCTCCCTCCTCTCACATGTGGTTTTTGTCAAAGAAACTAGTGAGAGTAAGGCATTGAAATTAGACTGCTTTAAGTATGGTAATAGTTTCCTGGCCACCTGCAGCCGGCACACTGTCCTAAAATTTATTATCCTTAGTGAGGTTTTTTTTGCAAATGAAACAGTTCTCTAGAGTGTGTCTGAGAGCAGGTGGCTAATTGCTGTGCTTTGATGAGAGCCTGGCGTGGAAGGCAAGGTCCTGAGAGGACGTTGTGGGGGCTGGGTGCCCTGGGGTAGATAGCCTGCAGACACTGCCTCATTTAACACCTGAAAGAGAAGAAAAGCGTCTTCAATCAATCATATCGTGTCTTGGCCTTGTCTTCCTGGCCTAGGTAGCATTCTCTGTGAAAATGGAACATTCTTCGCATATCATGCAGCTCTGAGTTGCTGTCTCCTGAAGTAGAGGTTTCAGCCTCAGTACTGTCAGCATTGTCCACTGAATAAGTCTTTGTTGCGGAGGGCTTCCTGTGCATTGTAAGATGTTCAGCAGCATCCTGGGCTAGATGACAGTAGTACCACTCTCCCTAGCTGTGACAATCAAAAATGTCTTCAGACATTGCCAAATGTACCCTGGGGATTGCGGGGGAGGAGGTTCCCTCAGTGAGAACCACTCTTCTAAAGGGGTAGGTATCTCTTTAGGTCCTGTGCAATGGAACATATTTACACCCCTTGGATACGCTTGTGTTTCTGCCTGTGACAGTCTGATGAATTGTTAATTATTAACTGCAGAGGGTGCAAGGGGAAACCAGGGAGGCAGTCCCCATCATTGGTCCTGTTACAGTTATCTATTGCTGTGAACAAAGCACTCCAAACTTAGTAAGATAGAGCAGCAACCAACTCTGGATTCTGTTGAATTTAGAAGGGTCGCAGCAGGTAAGGCTTGTCCCTGCTCCTGATGTGGAACCCTCAGTAGGAAGACTTAAAGGTTAGGAGTGACATACCCAGGACCAGAAATCATCCAAACCTTCACTCTCATATCTGGCAGTTGATGCCAGCTATCATCTGAAACTAAGCTACCGCTGTAGTCAGAATATCTATTTGTGGTCCATCAGTGTGGTCTGGGCTTCCTCACAACATGGTGGTCTTTGTAGTAGATGCTTACATGCTGTCTCAGGGTTCCAAAGGTAAACATTACAAGAGAAACAGGTAAAAACTGTATTGCCTTTTATAACCAAGCCTTGGAACTCACGCAGTGTAGCTTCTGCTGTGGTAGGAAGTCCTCCCAGATGGGAGAAGTGTCAAAAGTCACATCATATGCCCTGGCTGGCATGGCTCAGTGGATTGAGAGCCTGCCTGTGAACCAAAGAATCACCGGTTCGATTCCCAGTCAGGGCACATGCCTGGGTTGTGGGCCAGGTCCCCAGTAGGAGGTACGTGTGAGGCAACCACACATTGATTTTCTCTCCCCCCTTTCTCCTTTCCTTCCCCCCTCTCTAAAAATACATACATACATACATACATACATACATATATAATCTTTAAAAAGAAAAGCCGCATCATATGAAAATCATGTAGGCAGGATATGTTGTTGTGGCCATCTGTCCCCGCTTCCTCCCTAACTATATCTGTCTGTAGTGTATCCCTCACTCCATCCCATGGGCCCTGTTTCCTGACTCTCTTTTCTCGGGCTCTCTGCTCTCCTGTAATTCACCACAGAGCCCCAGCCCCATAATCAAAGAGGTGGAAGTAAAATCACCTTCCAGGTCTGCTAGAAGATGATGTTGAGATTTGGTCTGGTTTATTCCCTCTAATTATTCCCGGTGGCTCTAAGAACTTTTGGTTCTCTATTCTAGAGATTCCAAGAATAGCTAACCCCATTTCACCTGAGAAAGCTCATTTTAAGGCAAAACCACAGCATTGGCCACTATGAGGTTAGCTCAGTATAGAATTATGGTTCTGATGTACTTGAAATAAGATTGTACATAAATCTTTGCTTTTAAGAGACTCTTAAAAAGTGAACTTGCATCTTCCAGAGTCTACCAATGTGCAGTGCATATACTGGGTTCTTAATAAGTGTTCACTGAATAAATGTTTCTGGGCATTTTATTCTACCCAATATTATCTGCATTAGAAGCTTATGATATTTTGCTTGGGCCTGGAAGTTTTAGACAAAAACAGGGCCCAGCACAAATAACACCCCTTTTTTATTACAAAATCTTTTATTACAAAATCATAAGTATGTAATTCTGTTAACATATCAATATCACGCTCGAGCACACCATATGACATTTTAGGTTAAATGTTCAGATTTCTGCCCATCTTATGTGAGACAGCCACGTACCCTACCAACCACACCCAAGCAGGCTTTACTTCTGTCCGACCTGTGTAATAGAATGTGAAGTGTTGCTCCTCTTTAATTGTCATGCAGATTCTGGTTACATTAAGTTTGCATGATGGTTCTATAATTTGAACGCATTTTTAGGCTGTGACCACAGCCAAGTTTTGCCTGTGATATTTTTGAGTCAGTGCTACAATTAGTCTCATGTTTCTGATATATGTATAGCCCGTTGTTTGTTCATGTGTGAGGACTCATTGGTTTGGTCATTGAACTGTCTTTCCTGAGTAACTGATTGGTGCCCAGACTTACGCTAAGTGTCAGCCATGGATCATCCAAAAGATGGTAGAACCTGCCCTCAAGTCTCAGGGCCACTTCTTACTTCCTTTGGTCCTCTGTTATGTTTATTTCCAATTGGTTATATTCTTCCTTTTCCAGCCTCCTCACTTCTCATTCTTTGCCTTTCCTAGTGTATTCGTCTGCTGTATTTTCAGTAGTGCTGTGTAATTACTGAATTACTTCACGCTCATTGGCATGCAAAAATAAGCATTTATTTACGGTTTACTTGTCTATCATCATCTGGATTTTGGCTGGTTTAGGCTGACCTCAGTTGAGATAATGTTCAGGTCTACTCTACACGTACTTCATTGCTGAGCCTGAAGCCATCCAAGACATGCTCTGATGGCGAACGACCAGAGCACAAGACAGCAAACCTGACTGCACATTTTAAGCCTCTGTTCACATCATGTCTTCAAGCAGAAACGGCCAAAACAAGTCAGGTACTCAGCCCAAAGTCAAGTTTCATGCCCTCAGATTTCTTCCAGGAGGAAGGGGCAACGTATGTGAATATATCCCAAACAGTGATCTACTCTGGCATGCCCAGTACTTCTACTGAAAGTGGCATGCTCTTTCTGGCCTCTGGGCCTTTGATATGCCATGCCCTCTACCTGAAATACCCTCCCTTTGGGGGTCGAGCTACCTATCCTCTGACTCATTCGTGCTCATCTTTTGAAATTCCAGTCCAGAAGCACCTCCTCTGGGAGACCTTCCCTGATAACACACTTCAGGTTCCTGGACTCTCCTCTGGGTTCCCATAACATTCTGTACATATGGACCGCCTCTGTCATCTGTTTGTCTTTGTCTCCCCTATGTAGCATTCCATGAATGTTGAACCACATCTTATTCGCCATTTATTCCCATCATGGAGCACAGGCTCAAAGGTTTTGAAGGGCAAATCTATGCTATGTTCTTTGCACCAGATGAGAGGATTGTGACCTCTCTACACTGACAGCTTTGGGGAAGCACAGAAAGAACTGAGGTTTCCGGCATTTTCAAGTGTGAGGGCCATTTGTAATGAAACATATGAGCCATCTGGGCACATCTGACTATGTCCAACAAATGCCATCTGTGTTTGAGGCATGCGGAGACCGGGAAATCAGTGTAGACCATGTGGCTTAGGTTCTGTTCTGGACAGCATCATATCCTCTCTTGCCCTTTCTGCCTTTTGTTCCTCATCTTACCTTAGAGAAGGGGGTCTGTCTGATTAGTTGCCAGTTTTCTCCTCGAGGAGAAGTTTTCAGGGATTCGAGATGGAGGCATTTGATGACTATGGGCTCTTTTCTGCAGGATGTGTCATTGATTTGTCATTGGTGTTACTGGGTTGATTTTCTGGTAATGGGGTAAGGCTGTGAGTGTGAAACAGAAGGGTGTACATGTGGTTAAAGGCAGTAACATGTGCAGCTGCCACTCAGCTCCGTTTGGATTTTCCCAGGGGCAGTGGCGAGGGTAGAAGGGACACACTTGCAGGCTGCTTTCAACCCACTCCAGACTTCAGTTTCTTCAGAACGGGGCTGGAAACAGGAATGTGTATGTGTACCGGGTGGTACTTTAAAGTCACAGCTGCTCCTCATTTAAAGGAATCCAAAGCTTTTCAGTGCAAGTGATCATTTTGAAGGTAACTCAATTATCTGTGTTTACTGGTTCAATATGGTACTCTAAGATATAATGGCCCATCATCTCAGCTTACCGGGGCCACGCATGGCTTCCCAGGCTGAGTCTTTATCCAAAGAAGTGAGTGGAGACACTCAGAAGCCTCTTCCAAATCTATATACAGAGTATGGGAGATAGCAGGGGATGGCAGAGCCCCAAACCCTACCATCTCTTCATGTGCCATTCCTAATTCCCCTCGGCATGCAAACATTCAGATGAGTCTTACCAAAGGTATGTACTCTATGCCAGATGAATTGGCTGTAAAATTCATCAGACAAGATGTCACACTGTTTTTTATCAAGTTTAGAATTTCATAGTAGCCAAGTACATGCAGCCATCCTGCGTATAATAGCCCAAACAGGTTATTTGGGGCATTCTCACTTACAGGGTAGGTACAGAGTGTGTCTGGCACCTCCGTCTTGTTTTCAGTGACCCATTCTGCTTGCTGCTCCCTTTCAATCCACTATGTGTATCCACAGTCCTGTGCTGTGATTTGCGTCCTCATGAACCCAGTTGTGCCCACTCAGGCCTTTTGAGCAGCGTGCCCTGCTGACACAAGTGCTTCGCTCACTGGTGTTATTCAATAAGCTTGTAGGATTAAGTTACGATAATTAAGTACGTTTAGGAACAAGAGTCAAATATGCAGAAACTCTGAACTGAGCCATTTTAAATCTATACCTAACCAAAATTGGGTCTGAAATCTTTCTTTAATTTCCTCTTTTCCCAATGACTCTTAGCCAATGGCTTTGTCCTTTAGCATCTCTTGGTGGTTACCTACAAAAATGAGAGAATGACAACCTTGGACGTGGCTCTGAGAAACTTTGGGTAATGGTTAAAGAATGAAATCCGTATGGTCATGGTAGGTGCTCCAGAATCTGGAATAATGGCGATATTGGGACAACGCGGCTACCAGCCCACTCAACCTGCCTAAGCAGTAGCGTAGGCTCCCTGCACGGTGCCTTATTCCTTCGTGTTTTTCTTTTCTTCTAATAAATAGACAGCGAACACTGAAAACATATGTTACCCAGCCTTCATTTCTATGGCTTGCCTCTCCGGGGAAGGGATTTCACAGTTCTACCAAAGTTTTATTTTATTTTCTTTAAGGAGGCCCAGACTCTGTTTCCTCCTGCGAATAGTACACACATTTTAAATAGAGCTGTTTTCTTAATGGTTTTTTAAATCACAAAACACCTTTGACTGAAACCTTGGGTAACATGTGTTATTTGGTGTCTCCTAAGCGCCCCCCCCACAAAAAAAGGAAGAAAAATTGCTATTGAACTTTTCCTTGTTGAAAAGGAAGGAGTAAACTACTCCAGTGACATGGGATCTGAGGAGCTGGAGGTCCGAAGGGGGCTCTTGCAGAGCTGCTCAGGACCGAGCCTGCTGTGGTCTCGTTTAGTGGCTGTTTACTCGACGGTGACCCCAAGTGCACCGTGTCTGTGGGCTCTGATCATCTTCCTGGAATCCTAAACCAGAGGGTGAGCAAGGGCAAGCCACCGGGATGGACTTAGGAAATCATCATGATTTCTCTGGGTTCTTTGGGTGAAGCCAAAACCTGATTCTCATTAAAACACCAACCACACCACTTCTTTTCTGCTGAGCATGGCTGGGACTCTGTGTAGATAAGGCCTCAGTGAATCATTTTTCTTCCCAAAGCAACAGAGCATTAGCAGTCATAGCAAATAGGCTTTTATGATTTTCAAGTAATGCTTTCTTTCACCTACCTCTCAGGAATTTTTGTAGATGAGGTCAAGGGTATGTGTTTGTTTTCACATGAATTATCATCAAATGCTCATAGATCTGCTATATGTCTACTAGAGTACTCTGCCCTGAATTGCCTCATCAGAGAAGGAAGCGTAGAGATAGAACCGTTGGAGAATTTATATGCAGAACCTCTTCATTGCTTTTGACTAAGAGCCAAGTCCAATCAACTAATTCTGGAATTCTGGGTTGAGAAGGATTCTGATGCTTAACATTAGCTCAGTATGGAGGACACTATGATGAATTAGCATTGACTGCCATGGAAAGGAAGAGTGATGGCGTAGATATTGGGTATTGGCTTTATCTTCCAGACTTGCAAAGTTAACCAACTGTGATCATGGTATGGAGTTTTGACCCTTGGCAAGGTTCCCTCTTGAAATGATACAGTTACCAAAATGAGGTGTAGCTCCCATTGTTTGGCTGAGAACTCTCAGAAACGAAATCATTCATTCTAATTCCACAGGCTTGGATAGGCTGAACTCTGCAATTTCATTTCTGAAACACTGGAGCCCAAATCCAATATTTTAAACTTTTAAAGCATCTGTTTCAAGTTGAAAGAGCTTTTTCTTTCTCTGATGACCTTTATAGTCATGCCCCAATTTAGGGTCCCTCGGCAAAGACTGTCTTCAGTTGCCTTGCCTCGTCCTTTCTCTGTCTTGTGTCCATGTCAACCAGGGCACTTCTCTTCCCCACCAGGCGGCAGAGCCAGTCTGCTCTCAAGAAAGGACCTGCTATCAATCATTTATACTTCAACACAAATTATACTGTTTTCCTTTCTCTCAGAGAATCAGTTTGAAATTTCTCAACCCCCACCCGTCACAGAATGATAGTCCACAACAGCAGATGGGGTACGTAATTTCATACAGGAAGGCATTTATAGTTTACTCCAAGTCACACCACATGTATAATGGCCCAATCTGCCTCCTGCATGAGGCCAGCCCTGCTACTGTTTGACCTGTACTGGAAGGAACCTTCTTTCCCTAAAGGTTCCACTGTGTTGATAACACAAACACACTCCCATGTGCACACACATGCACATGTACAGGTAAATTCCCTAAAGTCCAGAACTCCAGCCAGTCTCTCCTCTTGACCTCCCAGGCCCCTCCTCTGTGTCTCCTCTTTCCCTGTTAAGGTGCAAAGAGGGTATCAGGGACTTTGCCAAGACCGGCTATCAGCCATTATTGTGGTTGGCCATGTTTCCTCACTCTGTACCATGAACATATACTCTACTTTGCCATTGGGACAGAGTTCAGTTACTTTTAAATGCACTGATTGAATTTAGCATGGGGGGAGGGGGGAAAGCCTGTGTTCTCTTTTATAAAATGAAAATCTTTTTTAATAGGAATAATTCATTTTGTATTCAAGAAACATTTGTTTGTTGTTTATTGTATAATCCTGCATATTCACCAAGAACACAGCGGAGGGCATTCCAGTGGGAATCCAGTCTATGGCTGCAGTACAGGGTGTGGTGTGAGGGCTGGGAATGGCCAGATCTGAAATCTGTGGAACAGAAAAGTCTTTGAAATGGTTGCTCAGCCCTTTGAGAGCCCAGGTGTTTGAATCTAATTGCAAGGTGACAGGATCCAAAATTGAAGAAACATGGACCCAGTTACTCCTTGCTTGCTCTGTTTCCACCTTGGTTCCATGCACAGGTTTCCCTCTCTAACAAGACTCTACAAATGCAAATAGGTAAGGGGGCATCTACATGTTTCCTCATTTTGCATCACAGTATCTCCGTGCAAAGCCTTCCCTGACACTTCTTGCCTCACTCCTTTGACATCTCTCAGAAGACTGAGAGGGTTATTTGGGGGACAGTTTTTGAAACTTTGTCTGAAGTCCAGAAAGGAAAGCCAAGAGTCAGGCAAAGGCTGAGGGGCTAATGAACCAATTTACTCACATACACACACACACACACACACACACACACACACACACGTGCCCTGCAGTCCCCAGGGAAAGTGGGCTGGCTCTGCCTCTTGGCTTGGTGGCAGTGACCAGGAAAAAAGAAAATAACTTTGGAAAGCTGACTGGGCACATCTCAGGAAACCAAATCTTTCTTGAATTGTTACGGAAAAATGAAGCGACCAGACACTGAGGGGTTAGGAGCACGATCTTTATTTACGTGCATGGGCCCAGAGGAGACAAACTCCAAATTCTGAGCCCAGAACAATAGCCCCGCACTCCTTTTATGCTG